>ML809636.1:0-25844 GCA_009831015.1 Picea engelmannii | reverse complement strand
CTCACACTTAGAGAAAATAAAATAGACTTAAGTGAGGAGATTTAACTTGCATTTAAGGATTCTTAAGTTTAATTTAATTGTAAATGTAACTTAGATCTATCTAAGAGAAAGTAAATTCTAAACCAAAGGTCCATGTTCATTTGTTATTTAAATGCTTGTCAAGGCATAAACTAGCAATGATGCAAAATGTTAGTAGATTTGTCTAATAAAGAAAATGAATTGCACTATTGTTCAATCCTAAGCTATATTTAAATCAAAGTAGCCTCTAGACTTGGACTAGCAATCTAGATCTAAGAAATATTAACTTGATCAAACCCTAGATTGTCAATAAAACAAATAAAGGGAAAACATTTAAATGGGTGGTTAAAAATGCAAAGGAAGACCAATGCCTACCCCACTTGGGCTATGGGGGAAATTGATCCAATCTTGAGTAATGTTCTTGTACCTTTTGTGTTTGAAGTTGTTAGCACTAGAAGTCACCTTCAAATTGCATTGAAGGTAAGCCCAATACCAATCAGTTTATATGTCACAAGTAATTGCGTTTTGAGTGGTCAAATGGAAAAAACTCCATAATAATAGTGTTCTAACTCATAAATATGGACTAGCATGCACCAACCATTGAGGTATTGAATCAACTTCAGTTAGTAAGTTGGAGTAAGGGTGAGTAGGAGGAAGATTTAGTGAGAAAGGTGTAGACGTCCGCTATGAACATCAGATTTTCCAGCAGCCCAAGGAGGAAAAACTTAAACACAAGGTCCTCTTGGATTCAAATTTCAAGGAAGCTGAAAGAAATCATAACAATACTATAATCAAACATTTATCATAATACAATTACAACAATCCATGTGAATCAATCAAACATGAACTCTCTCAGTATCAGAGGAAAATAAGATGGAGTAAGAAAGCTGACTTAGATTAACCAAGATGTCTCAAAAACAAATACATAACCAGAGAACTAGTTGTTCTCAATCAAAATATTACAATAGCAGGGAGCCTAGCTCAACCATTCGACCTTAACAAAATATCAAAACCGAGTATATATACTCAGAACTGCTGCAACTACAAGGAGCGTGATCAGACCACTGCATTCAAAGTTTTCAGTCGGTGCCTACTTTGTTAGACTGTGCAAACCTCTTCACGTCAGATGCGAACTAGGCTCAATTATGTACTTTACAGGAAAATCTGTCCATAAGGAAGCTTTAGATTGATAGTCTGCCTACATGACTGCTCTCAGCATGCTTTCCATTTATGTAGTGAGTTTAAGTTTCAACCACCACTCCCATTTCCATTAACTTCCTTCATCGGGATCAGGACGAGGGCTAACACCCATGAGTGTTCGAGGCAGTGCCCACAACTTCTTCGAGTCAATCCTGACGCCTCGAGGCCATGTAGATCTTCTTCTGTGACCAAATACAGGCACTTTTGGACTTTCAAACTTCAAACTATATTTTCCCCAAGCAAAACCTCCGGAGCTAAGGATCTGATGACGCATGGCTCCTGGATTAGGACAGAAGAGATCCACTTCGGGCCTCCAGGCTGCGGGAAAATCCAAACTCAAATCTCGCTTACCTTCTGTGCTTTTACCCGAAGCTATCAATCTACTGATGCACGTCCTCTTCAATCAACAGTTTTTCTCCTTCTTCGCGACTTTGACACTTTGGGACTTTGCAATGTTTAACTCCCACAATTCTCCAGAGCGTAGAACTCCGAAGCAAGGGATCTACCTCCATGCATCCTCAGATTTTGATGGCTCAAATTATTTCTGGAGTTTGGGAATTCCACAGACTTTTCACTTAGAAAATCCTGAAGCTTATTTCTCCGAACACTTGGATCAACTGCCACCTGTCCCTTTAAAAATCAATGACTCATGCTCTCTTTGGGCCTTTTTCTCCAACGCTATACTTCGCACAACTTTTAAGATTCCGAACGCCCGCGAGCCGCTAATCTGAACTCCACATGGAATTCCCGCAGTTGAAAGCTGAACCTGCCTTAGCTTGATTCGGGTCCAGAACGGACCGCTCTGAGTGTCGCGCTTTGAGCCCGCGACTGTGGCCTGTGTAAATAAAGACTTGGACGACTGGATAGGGGCTGGGAAAATAGGGAGACCGTGGCACTTTAAACACAGAGGGGGGCAAACGAAAAACGATTTTACAAGCCGAAGGGGAAAAAACTTAAGAATTTGTCTGCGAAAAGAGAGAGAGAAGGAAAAACATAGACTTAGGTAGAAACCACAACCCCATTAGAATCTGACAAGTTGTGTGATAACATTTGGCTCCACAGGGGATGACATGCTCCCTGCGTGCTGCCAAGAACAAGTAGTTCCAGTGCCTTAGCTGTTGGGTTATGGAGTCATGCTAAAAAAACGTCATACTGAGGATTACAGGCCAATAATTACTCAAAACAAAATACAATACATGGGCTTCATAAAGAGATTATTTATGTACAGTCCTAGGCTAACTGATTTTTACAAAGAATTAGGTGAAAGCAAACTTCCACCATAACCACCCAGACTGTTCGGTAATATAATTCTTCTCTTTACTGCAAATAATCCATAAAAGGTAAGGGAAGTATGACAACATAAATAAAACATGTATTGGAACACTGGAAATACCTCCGAATGATGATAATATGAATAATTTTGCAGGCTCCAATGCTTTTGGAAAACATAGTTCCATATATAACCCCACAGGGTCACAAAATTTATAATCAAGAAAGCTTAACTGGTAAGAAATTACCTCCTGTACTTCATTGCTGCTCACCCGTCATTCGATGTTCTCAAAATATACAGGTGGGTGGAGGACAGATGCAGGTTGTCTAATCCCAGGTGATATTTTCTCACTTACAGTTTCTAGGACAAGAATATCCTCTGCATTTCCTTTATAAGAGCATCAAACAAACTCTGCCTTCGACTCTGAAAAACTAGGAAAAAACATAGAGGAACCTTCCTTAGCTTTTGCTGCTAGCTTTTCATCTATCTCAGCTTCATAGTTAGGAGAAAAATCTTCTGCAAAATACACTTGCTCTTCGACATTGGGATATTCATAAGAGACATGTTGATCTTCATGAATGCTTAAAACAACAAACATGTCTGATATGATGCCAGACATTTCTATGTTATCTCTATCATAATGAATATCATTTAACACCTCATGCTCTTCATGGCAAATGATTTCTTCCACAATAACATCTTCATCACAAAACTGATCTTTGTGACAGGCAAAATCTTTATAAAACAAAGAAAACTCATCACAACAGTTTTCATAAATACACTAAGATGGAAATTAATCTTTATAAAACGAATTTAAAGCTGCATGAAAACTGGTCAAAGAGCTGATGCTTGCAATAAGAAGAGATCGACACCAATCATGAGCAATCCCCTGTAATGAATACTTGAAAAGCTTAATATGAATATCTTCATGCATGATATGAAGTCGATGAATAAATTCATGAAAGTCCAGCAAATGCTCAGCTGGTACTTCCCACCCTTTTCCTCAGAATCTAGGAAGGCTACTTTCCCATTCATCTCTACTAGGTGGTGGGTTAGGGAAACCAACTATTTTTGAAAAATCACAGAAAACAAACCTCTGAGCTAAGATCTGGTCCATTTCAAACCAGTGGAGTCACCATTGGGTTCTTTAATCATGGAGTCGCCAGGTGAATGATACGTAGCCTGAAAGTGTTTGGTCTTTGTTCACCATCAAAGACCAGATGTGGTCATTATCGTTCTCCCAGAGAGATTTTCAATCTGGGACAGTAGAAAAAAACTTTCTGAGAAAGCTTTCTTGCTCTTAAATAATCCTCTCTGGGTCAGTTGAAATAGTGGAGTCGTAACAGTGGAGTCACCATGTGCACAATTGCAATCTTCAATGGTTCTGATATTTGATGCACCTTCAGAATCATAAGCTTCTTTGTCATTCTATCCCAGGGAAAAGTCTTCAATTCGTCCCCAACAACGGCGCTAGAAATGTTAGCACTAGAAGTCACCTTCATATTGCATTGAAGGTAAGCCCAATACCCATCAATTTATATGTCACAGGTAATTGAGTTTTGAGTGGTCAAATGGATAAAACTCAATAATAATAGCGTTCTAACTCAGAAATATGGAATAACATGCACCAACCATTGAGGTCTTGAATCAACTCCAGTCAGTAAGTTGGATTAAGGGTGAGTAGGAGGAAGATTTAGTGAGAAAGGTGTGGAGGTCCGCTATGAACATTAGATTTTCCAGCAGCCTAAGGAGGAAAAACTTAAACACAAGGTCCTCTTGGATTCAAATTTCAAGGAAGCTGAAAGAAATCATAACATTACTATAATCAAACATTTATCATAATACAGTTACAACAATCCATGTGAATCAATCAAACATGAACTCTCTCAGTATCAGAGGAAAATAAGATGGAGTAAGAAAGCTGAATTAGATTAACCAAGATGTCTCAAAAACAAATACATAACCAGAGAACCAATTGTTCTCAATCAAAATATTACAATAGCAAGGAGCCTAGCTCAACCATTCGACCTTAACAAAATATAAAAACTGAGTATATATACTCAGAACTGCTGCAACTACCAGGAGCGTGATCGGACCACTGCATTCAAAGTTTTCAGTCGGTGCCTACTCTGTCAGATTGTGCAAGCCTCCTCACGTCATATGTGAACCAGGCGCAATTATGTGCTTTACATGAAAATCTATCCATAAGTAAGATTCAGATGGACAGTCTGCCTTCACGACCGCTCTCAGCCTGCTTTCCATTTATGGAGTGAGTTGAATTTTCAACCACCACTCCCATTTCCATTAACTACCTTCATTGAGATCGGGACAAGGCCTGACACCCATGAATGTTCCAGGTGGTGCCCATGACTTCTTCGAGTCAATCTCGACGCCTCGAGGCCATGCAGATCTTCTTCTGTGACCAAATACAGGCGCTTTCAACATTTCAAACTTCAAACTATATTTTCCCCAAGCAAAACCTCCGGAGCTAAGGATCTGATGATGCGTGGCTCCTGGATTAGGGCAACCGAGATCCACTTCGGGCCTCCGGGCTCCGAGAAAATCCAAACTCAAATCTCGCTTACCTTCTGTGCTTTTACCCAGAGCTGTCGATCTACTGACGCACATCCTCTTCAATCAATGATTCTGCTCCTTCTTTGGGACTTTGACACTTCGAGACTTTGCAATGTTTAACTCCCATAATTATCTGGAGCGCAAAACTTCGAAGTGATGGATTTGCCTCACGTGACCTCATCTTTTGATGGCTTAGATTATTTCGGGAGTTTGGGCTTCGACACTTTGGGAATTCCACAAACTTCTCACTTCGAAACTCCCAAAGCTTATTTCCCCGAACACTTGGATCAACTGCCACCTGTCCCTTTAAAAATCAACGACTCATGCTCTCTTTGGGCCTTTTGCTCTGGTGCTATACTTCGTGCAACTTTTAATATTCCGAATGACCATGAGCCACTAATCTGAAATCCACATGGAATTCCCTCCGTTGAAAGTTGAACCTGCCTTAGCTTGATTCAGGTCTAGAACAAACCACTCTGAGTGTCGTGCTTTGAGCCCGCGGCTGTGACGTGTGTAAAAAAAGACTTGGACGAATGGATAGGGGTTGGGAAAACAGGGAGACCATGGCACTTTAAACACAGAGAGGGGCAAACAAAAATGATTTTACAAGCCGAAGGGGAAAAAACTTAAGAATTGGTCTGCGAAAGGAGAGAGAGAAGGAAAAACACAGACTTAGGTAGAAACCACAACCCCATAGGACTCTGACAAGTTGTGTGATAACAGAAGTCACAAGCACCTTTAAGGATTACTTAATGAGCTTCAAGCTTGGATACTCAAACCACTACAAGAATTTAGATAATACTAATCTAATGAGAACTTAGCCTAAGTACTACAATATGAAATTCAAACTATTGGATNTGGCTTGAGAAACCGCGACTCAGGGGCATCTAAGCCGTCAAAATCACCCGGGGATCGCACCCATCCTGAGCCACACCAACCCTTAACATGGTTGGATTTTTTGTCCACGCAGGTTTCGAACCGATGACTTTAACATCACGGAGTGGCTTAACAACACACTCCGTCACCGACTGTCCTACACCTCGGGGACAAATTCAAACTATTGGATTACTAAGAGGGGGGGTGAATCAATAATGAGCAATTTATACCACATATTTATCCTTTTAACAACAATGTATATTCTTTTAACTTACTCAACAATGTTCATCAGTTCATCATCGATATATTATTGCATCATAAACATTAACATCCATCAGTGCATAATGAAAATTAATAAACACATCCACATAATATAATACACCAATATTTTACGTGGAAACCCAATGCGGGAGAAAAACCACAAAATGATTTTCTTATATGTCAAAGAATTACATTCAAGGAAGCACCAAATTCCAATTCTCTGGCTCCACCCAGAAGGAGGCTCCAACCCCTCGTGTTTTCTAGCTCCAACCACCCAATTCTCTGGCTCCAACCAGAAGGAGGCTCCAACCCCCTAATTCTCAAGCTCAAACCTGAAGAAAGCTCCAACCCCTTGGTTCTCCGGCTCCAACCACCTATCCTTGCCCCATCCAACCGCCCTGAAATATAAGTGGCAAATGTAGATGACCTGTCACTGTCACTAAATCAACTCTGTCAGTATCACACTGCCACTGTTAACATGCACAAACAAACTGTCACAACTTGTATCAACAATATTCAAAACATTTCTACAGATCCGTGACCTATCTACTCTGCAACACATGGATGTCCATGCCTCTCTTTACTACAACTCGCGGAGGTCCACACTTCTCCTTAGTGCAACTCACAAACTACTACAAACTTTCCCAGTTTCACTATCATTGTCTCAGTTTCTATCAAACTGTCACTGCAAAACCTGATATTGAACTTGTACCAATCTTTACCAATAACTTGTACAAACCTATACCATTCAACCTTCACATCAACACAACAACCAAACCAAATCTAATCACATAGATCAACCAACAAGAAAACTCTCAACCATATGCACAATATCACCAAGATGTGTATCAACCAAGTATCTATCCTGTACCATACCATGTACGTTACCATGTGCCAACAATTCACACCAATATTGTACATCAACCTTGTACATCAACACTATACCAAGATAACCAACAACATATACCAATCACGTATCAACAACAAACCAAAATATGCCCCAACATGATGTATCAAGATCACCATGTACCTCAAGTATGTATCACATCCATGTACCCAACATGTACCTCAACCATACAACAAGATAACCAACAATAGGCCTCTAGAAATACAACATACTATCCATAAACCAAATACCATAAACCCTCACATCAAACTATGTGCCACAACCTCACTGTTATGTAACCTCAAGCATGTACCAGTCATAAGCCAATCATATACCAAGACAACTAACAAATGCTTCTCACAATGCACCACAAGATATGCCAATAAAACCAAGTTAAGTTTACCAACAATGTGCCTCAACAGATCTTCCTCAAATCATACTTTACAACAGATACCATACACCCAAGAGGGCATATACCAAACCTCACAAAGTCATGCCTCACACATGCTCCACAACACCACTAAGATATAATCTCAAAACATAATCATGAAAATACCTTTAACTCTGTAGTAACCCTGCTGTATTTGATCTCTGACAAACATACCTACACTCTCCTCAAATCCTGCAACCTGGAACATGCATCTTATGTTTTCCCTTTCTACAATTTCGCGCTTTCCCCTTCTACAGCTCGTCGGTATCCGTACTTTCCTCCACCGTGGCCCATGGATGTTCGCGCCCTAAATGCATCGCAACTCATGGATAACCTTAGAAACCATGGAACAGTCAAACTCTCCGCAACTCCGAAAATTTCGCTTCTTCAGACCTACGCTTTCTCAGATTTATCAATGTATACCTGCAAATACCCTTTTACAAAATAGATATTCAATAATGTTCAATAGGTAGGGTAGGTGCTAATAGGAATTCCTTGCTCTCTTATTTATACTTGCCAAGGGCCTTCCTCTAGAAGTTTCCTTATAATTGTTTTTCCCATTTCTCCACCTTTTAGAGCTAACCACTTTCTTATTTCAACTAACAATTCCTTAATTAGTCAAATCATAACTTCTTTACCCTTAACTACTTTCTTGTTGCAACCACTTTATTATTTAAATAATTTCTCTTTACTCACAACTTCTTGGTGCAACTAACTTTTCCATAATTAGTCAACTCATAACTTCTTTTCCCTTAACTAACTTCTTGTTACAACCACTTTATTATTTAATTTATTTCTTGGTCAACCACTTTGACTATTCAATATTTTTGTTACAACTACTTTACCCATAATTGACTCCTAGTTACAACTACTTTGACTAGTAAACTTCTTCTAGGAGCTTCTAGAATAATTGATTTCTTTGACCTTCTAGGGGCTTCTAGATAACTCATGAGGGTTCTCCAACTTCACTAAGCCACATCTCCTCAACCGTGAGGAACTACGTGGTGTACCACATATCACCGGAAATGACATGACATGTACTATCCATCTAGAATAGTCTTACCTGCATATTCACTGAACTTCATTCCCTTATAACTCAAACAAACTCGGGTCCCTTACCCATACCATTGTGCTACCAGACTTATCCAAGGGTTGACATCAATATCTAAGGGTTGACATCAATCTACAAGATCACTCTCTAAGGGTTGAAATCAATGACAACCAACTATCCAAACCAACTTTCCATCAACCTAAGCCAACTATCCAACACAAACTAAGCCTATGGTAAGAGAATAAAACCCTAATATGTCTATCCTTAATACAATAAGTTTAAGCTTGGAATTTCACAAGAAAAAAAATTAAGTGACAACTTGTACACCTATTTGCCTTGCTTGATTTTGTAGTATCTCCTTTCCTCCTAGAAAACCTACAATACCAAATATACTCTATATTATCTCTAGAACATATGCTCAAGAAATAGATAAATATCACACTAGAAGCTATGCAAGCAAGTTCTTTCAATTGATTTCCAACCAAGTTACAATGAAGAAGAGGCCTCTCTTATATAGATGAGACACCTCAGAAAACCATGGGTGAAAATCATGTTCAAATACAAAACCATGAGCATATATAAGGTGCTCTAGCAAAACCATGGGAAAATACAAGAGGTGCCCTCAATACCATGGTCTAAAACCACCATGAGCAATTAAAATAATATATCATGAAATAACCATGTCAACCAACTCCAACATGTCACTGGACTAGTTAAAGAGAAGAGCTGCACTTCACAAGGTGCTTTAACAACCCACACATGTGGAATCAAGTGGGATGTTGAGTGGTCAAAATGCGACGATATTTTTCTCGCGACAAATTTAAAAACGCTATAACTATGTCATTTTTTTCTTGATTTTCTATTATAACCACATTTCAAAAATCTTGTGGTCATTCTGCATCTAATGGGGTTGATTTGGTATAATTTTGGGTACTTTGTCAAAACAAAACTTCCCCTGAAGCTGACCTCCCTCAAAACATGTGCTCTAACCATCTCAACAATCTACATAAATGGTCCAAGAAAGAAAGTGCACCTTATAGGAATAGTCCTCATGGCACATGATGATGATGTGGAGTCATTGTCATCATCCAATGCACTGCCATAGATCCCAAAGCAAATACACAAATCTCAAGGCATAGTACATGGATTCGAAGGTGTAGATGCCACCCCCAATGCATGTACACATATCTCAATGCAAGGCACCTAGTTATAATGATGGGTCTAATCCCTTTACAAAGGTGATGCACACTAAGTGCTTTCTTCTAGCAACATTATAACATAAGTTAATTTTTAAAATTTGCTTAACCATTTCCATGGGGGGACAACCTTAACCCTTATTACATGTAACTAATCCTAAGACAAGAGGTATTTCCTAGATCACTAAGTTAGAGATAGGTAATGTGATGGATAACCCATGGAAAGAGAAAGGGAAACTTCATGTATTTACCTATTCCAACTGGATCCTCTTGTCAATTTTTAGTTCAACACGTTCTTTTGTACTTCTTTGTAATTGTGGGTTCTACACTTATGGGGATGTCTAAATCCAAAAACATCTTCTAGGTGGATACTAGTGGCCTCTCACCTAATCCAACTATCTTATTTTGTATGTTTTCATGTTAGCACATCTTCCTATACTTCCAGGGCCGTTTTGAAGCCCTAAATAGTGTTTTTTTGGCTCACCAGAATCAAATTATAGATGGAGTAAGAATTTGACGAGGTAATGTGTAGTTCTCTAAGATACCTTTCCAACGGGTTATCAAGCACCTAAAACAAAGGTCGTATGCAAAAGTTACGACCCCTATAAAATGAGGTATCAACTTACCCATAGGGGCCCCCATAAATTTTGGCGTTTCATCTCATAGGGTTAGGTTTTTGGATGTCTAGGGTTTTGGAATGCATGAATAATGTTAAAAAGGCCTTTAGAGCCTCATTGTAATCATTCTACTCAGACAAATGTGCGTAGCAGCCACATATCTTCTCAGAGATAGCTACCACCATTCGAGCAAGTGTTTCAGTTCTGCAGTTTTACAGTTTCATCCTATTTCATTTATTCAATAGAAGATATTGTTTACTGAATATCTATGTTGTTCTTCATATCTATGTGTTTATTGTATTCAGTCTGTTAATCAGTTCGTTCTGCTCCTAAATCCGAATCAGTGGTATCAAATAAGTTTGCTCTTCATTTATTTTTCTTCGTGCATGTCCTCGACAAGATCTGGGTAAAAGAAGTTGGGACTCAAACCAATTGATCCATTGCATGATTGGCTGTGTCGAGCCCAACAAAAACCCATGGGAGACGAAAAGAAATATGATGGAGCAGAAGATCCTTTTAAATTGTTGCTCAAGGAATCCCTTACGCGACAAAGGAACTAAATGATGGACAACTTTGCGTAGATCCTTCGGTGGCTGCCCACAGGAGAAGCATCTTCATCAAGTGGCCATGCAACCCCCTTCAAGGTACATGTAAATTTTGTTATTTCATTATTTGAAGGACTTATAGATGCATATGCTGTAGATAAATGTAACGACCCCATCCTTACGACTACAAGCGAATCGATGCAAATTTTTTTGTTTGTTTTGTTTTAAGCAGGACACCAATAATGACAACTGTTAAACAACACAACTTGACGACACCACAACACATGCAGATCAGAAAACAAACAACAATGACTCATCATACAAGCACATCAGGCAACGGGACGAGACATGCAATAATCAATAAACAAATAAAAATGACTACCAGCCCGACACAAGTAAGACAACGCCTACAAGCTAAAGGACCACACCAAAAACCCGACACAACGGCTTGACGACTAGTAACTAGGAACCTCTGCGACGCACAAAACTAAACACATTGAGGCATTACAGAACCAAGTACCAACATCAAATACAATGAGAAAACGCCCACATCAGGAAGCACCAGACTCAGGCCAGGTTATCATTTGCCTCTATTCATGAGGGTGTGCATTGATCCCCTCAACAGGAATCATGCTATCTCAAGGCATTAGGCATGACAGTAACCCTGGTGCAACATAACACATCCAAACCCATAACCCAAGAAAATTTTCAACACGCTAGGAGACTGAACTAAATGACAAGAAGACTACACCCATGCCCCAAGCAACAGGTCAACAAGACACAATATGACATCACTCAAATTAAATTGCGCAAGCTATTAAATGACTTCACCAATCAACCATAACCCATTATCTGTTCAACATGATGTCCAAGTGCGAAGGAGTGAACTAGTAGAAATGTTATCATTATCATAAATGTGTTCCAAACTGTGACCAAGAATGTGAACTATTAAAATTTGTTACTATTATCACAAAGTTATCATAAAGGTGGACTAATATATCTAACAATGATATCGGTGTCCCATAAACATATTTCAGTCCAATCGTATTCTCTATCTATACAAAATAAGAGCTAATAATGATGTTAACACTAATGAAATAATGACATTGTTGTCAAAACATAATGCTATCCCTTGAAATTGATTTCACTATCTTGTAAAACTGAAACTAAAAGAATTTGCCGTCTTATATCACTAATTAAAACAGAGTCTATATCACTATCTTATGAAATGAATATCTTATAAATTCGCTAATTGAAACTGAAACTATTCCTCGAATATAATTTTTTTAGTGCAACTGAACACTAGATTATTCACATCACAATAAATCGATTACATTTGTATTTGATGTGACTTATCAATCCAATGTGTCGTTGGCATCTAAGTTGCTGTCACATAATTCACAATTTAACAATAAAAAGGAATGACAAGGAAATAACTCTATAATCGCTGTCTAAATAAAGGAGTTACTATGTCTATTGAAGTTGCTGCGAAGGTATACTATCGTTGTCCTTTATCATATATAAAAACACGGTCAATGTAATAAAACATAGTAGTAAATATATATGAAGCGCAGAGATTAAATATAATAATAATTGCTAAGCTAGAAACTTGAAATCGCTACCCATTCATTGCATGAAATCGCTGTCTATTTTCACATGATATCTCGTGAAATCACAAATACATATAATGCTGTTCATTATAAGCGCTACCAATGTTGTTCATATAATCGCTAATAATGCTATTCATTATATACTATAATATTGCTGTCTTATTATTATACATAATACATATAATAAAATGTTGTTAAATATAATTATGATTACTGTCAAACACTGTCATACAATCAACACTGTCATACAATCCAGATTACTGTCAAATGCTGTCAATAAACATTAAAATCACTGTGTAAATGTGTATCATTGTGTAATACATAATTCACTGTGTAATATAAGGATATATCACCGTCTAAATATTACCAAACTCATTGTCTAAACATTATCAAAATTCGCTCTCTAAAAATTACAAAGATGTTGTGTAAGTGTTACAAAATCATTGTCTAGACATTACCAAAAATCAATGTCTCTATATCACAAATTCGCTGTCTAAAAGATACGAAAATCTCTGTGTAAGTATTACAAACTCGTTGTCTAGACATTACCAAAAATCGTTGTCTCTATATCACAAAATTCACTATCTAAAGGTTACGAAAATCTCTGTGTAAATAATACAAAATCGTGGTCTAGATATCACCAGAATTCGCTGTCTCTATATCACAAAATTCGCTATCTAAAAGTTACGAAAATCTCTGTGTAAGTAATACAAAAATCGTGGTCTAGATATCACCACAAATCGTTGCCTCTTATTAAGTTGTTTTCCTTCATTAAATTCGTTGTCTGGTAAATACCCACGCTGTTTAACAACAGACTAAAATATGTTGATACCATAGTCTATTAAATATATTATATTGCTGAGTTAAATATATTACATTGCTGTCATTTAAATATATGAAATTGCAGAGTTAAATCAAAGCTTTTCAATGCCATTCGAATCATATGATAATCAATTGAAATCAGAGATGAATCAACAAACACAGAGACTAATCGATCAGAGATGAATCAACAAAACACAAAGATACTCATTCAAAGAAATGCAAAGATAAATCTTTTGGCAATGGATCAATCAACGCATAGATACTCATCCACAAGAAGGCACAAGGAATTGAGATTAATCAGAAGAGAAAAACACAGAGGTAAGTAAGGGATAGACAACTGGGCAAAAATTATCCTTCACTCATCATCCATGCATAGAAAAGCAGGGCCTTTGAATATATAGGTATTTAAACATCGAAGTGACGACCATCGATTCAGCTCTTGGCCAACTGCTCAGGCATAGAATGATGACTAAAGGGATAAGGGAAAAACACAAATTTCTTCATAATAATAAATAAAACAAACACAAAAAAATCATAGTAATCAAGTTTGGGTTCGCCAAGGGAATCAATTCAAAATGCAACAAGCGTGAGGCTGGGATGAATTTAAGTTCATTGATTATAAAATGCTAAGTAAAACACAATATTTACACAAAGAAGTACAATAATGAAAGCGCAGGAACAATATTAATCTACCATTAAAAAATAAACGCATGCGTACCGTAGCCAAATGCGAAAGCTCCAAGTTGTTGTCCTGCGCGCGCTCCATCTAACTCCTGCTTGCTGATCGATGTGACCTCACTGGTACCTCCCAGCCAATGCTAAGGGTACTCTTCTTCCCCCTGATCCCCCGAGCCACAAAGGGGCCACACGCCCAAAAACCAGAGAACCGCTAGCACCCAACTCGCCTCACAAGGTCGAGCTACCACTCGTTACCTGAGCTGGGTATCCCAAATCCCATAAGATAAGTTCAGTCAAGACAAAAATTCACCAGCGTAATGTTACACATAAATATGAGATCCATACTCCTCCTCCATCCTTTTTATAGAGTTTTTCAAGTAATTAGTTTCCCAAATTATCATTAAATTCGCTTTTCATTTAATTAATTAGGAAAAACTTCCCCGTACACATGTCACCCATCCCCTAGTTGCACCGAAAATTCAATTTTATTAATTAATTAATTAATCCTATTTCCCTCACCCACCTAAAAGCATTCCTAAAAACACTCTTAGGTGTCCCAAAATTCCCTTACACTTCTTAAATGACTTACGCCTTACTAAATTCCTAGTTGAGTTCAAAAATAACAAGTTCCCAAGGCAAGATTCCTTACTAAGTTAGACATTCAACTTTTTCTTTATGTTTCCCGTTTTTTTTAAGTTTCCCTTTTTCCTTTAGTTTCCTATTTCTTTTAAGTTTCCATCTTTTCCCCTTTTAACTAAAAATCAATTTAACAAGTATAGAAAAACAACCAATTACCCATTTTCCCTTTCTATCTAAAATTAAATTAGCAAAAATAGATAAAACAACCATGTCCCTTTTTAAATTTTTAATTCTTCATAATAATTTGACTTAAATAAAACAATTTGAATTTCTTACCCCCTTCTTGTTACATGTTTATTTATTATTAATTTTTGACGACATGTTCTACTTAGACCTAGGTTTTAATTTTTCTAGGCTGGGCGACATTTTCAATGGGGAAAAAATTGTTTTTAATTCTTACTTATCACATCATTCATTTTAGGGCTGACTAGGTTTATTCACTTACCAGTTAAAATCGCGACGTGCCCTTTAGGACGCACTAGGTTCTCCAAGGGTGCCACTCGCTTCTTTCCATTTCCCTTGCACAACGTTCCCTTCAGGACGCACTACGTGCTCCAAGGGTGCCACTTGCCTCTTGACTGACTTGGTAGACATAAAAAAACCCTGGAGTGAATACTCCGCTAGGTGATCTTGTGGGAGACTAAGGGACTCTAAGGAATAAGGCCCCTGCCTTATTGCACACCCCTTAGAATCATCTTGAGCGACTGTCACAGTCTACTCTCACGACATCGTGGGTTTTCTGGAACTAAGTAATTGTTAATCTACAATTCGATCCATGACGGGAGTGCTAGTAGGCTATGGCAGGGCTGCTCCCACACCTCTCCCTCAAATTCTCTGGTTTTCATGTGTGACCCCTCTACTCCACATGTGAGTCTGGTCGACAAGCTATTGTCAGCCTGCATCATCAACGAATCATGTCAACAATAATAATCAATCATCATAACATCTAATAATATGTACATATGTCATGTCAACAACAATCAAACCCCAATACTCCACTCCCTGACTCAATCCAGAGTCCAAGGGGTTTCATTGATGCCTCTGCATCCTTAATGTCCAAAGTCCTGCACACTTAGGAGAACCTAGTCAATAACACCTGTCTATGCAAAGATAACCAAAATAACATATCATCATATCCATAATATCTCATAATCATAATCAAATGACCAATAGTATAATAATCCGGATCACTTGCAAGCAAGTGTCCTCAAAGAATAAGTTTGCTTAGTGCACGCAAGAGAGAGAAGTTATAATAAATGGTTGAGTCTTCTAGAAGGGTACTTTTCGGTCCATAATTTTTCCGATAGGGAAAATATTACTTTTGCACTCCTCAAGGCCATCCCCCATGTTAAGGACTAGTGGGACACTTACTCTGAGAAAAGGGCCATAGAGGAATCTACAATATTTGTGGTTTCCCCTACATGGGATTCCTTTTGGGATGCCATTAAAGAACAATACTACCTTGTTGGAAGCTACGAGGACCAGTACACCAGATGGACCACCCTGCGTCAAGAAAGGGACCATAAAATACCAGATGTCACCAATATTTTCCATACCTTTCACACCAAGTTGGGTATCAAATACTTTGAGCAACATTTGGTGCTCAAATACTGCGTTTGTTTTCATAGATACATTCAAACAAAAATGGATTTTCTGGTCATCTCCTCATTGGGTACGACTTGTAGATATGCTGTCAAGATCGAGCATAAATTTAAGCATAAGAGGTGAGAGTTTGGATATGAAAACTCCTCATAGCCGAAGTAGGGAAAAGGCAGCCCCAACCGACACAACAAGGGATAGAGAAAAGATGGCCACTCTTAGGACAACGAGTCCAAGCCGCAAAACAAGAAGGAAAATGAGAAGACGAAGAAGGACACGGGAAAATGGTGTGAATACCATAAAATCCCTTGGCACAACACTGAAGAATGCCACTCCAAGCAGTCACTCATGGCCGAGCTGAAGGCTTCCTAGTCAGAGGCCAATTTTGATTCCGAATCAAATCTAGAAGGAGGGAAGCGAATTATCGATGCTGAACCCAATGCCAATGTTGCTATCACCAAAGTCCAACCAAGCGAACCAGAAGAACCAGAGGAAGGGAAACACCTATTTCGCTCATAGATGTGGGTAAAGGGGGCTCCGATTCATTTCATTATCGATAGCGGCAGTCAAAAGAGCCTGATCTCAATAGAGGTTGTCAATCAGCTGGACCTGCCAATGACACCACACCCACAACCCTACACCATCGGCTGGCTTCGCCAAGGAAGAGATATCCGTCTCAGCCAACAATGCCATCTTTCCTATGACATCAATCCCTTCAAAGATGAGGTATTGTGTGATATTGATCCCCTTGAAGTTTGTGATGTTATTTTAGGACAACCATATTTGTGGAAGCGTCATGTTGTGTATGAGTATAGACCCCGCAGTGTTATTATTACTTTGGGTAGACAATTCTACAGGATACTGGAGGTAACGCTGCCTACCACTATTTCTTTAATCTCTGCTAAGAAATGTAGTACGGTCATTTCACAGACTGGGAAGTTCATCTTCTTTGTGATCTATGCTCAGAGTAAGAAGAAGGTCGCTGCCACATCCGTGGCCTCTACACAAAGCCTCTCTTTGCAGCAAAAGAAAGTGGACGAGATCGTGGAAGAGTACATAAAAATCTTCTCGTCACCCACTGGGGTATTGATTCACTACCAAGTCAAGCTTCTAATTGATCTAACCCTTGGTGCACCTATACCTAATGGACCAGTCTATCATCACTCATTGATGGAAAATGGTGAAATCAAGCGTCAGATCCAAGAGCTTCTTCAAAAGGGGCACATCAGACCCAACTCTTCCCCTTCCAAAATCCCGATTGTACTGGTGCAAAGTAAGGATGGGAACTGGCGAATCTGCATTGATTATAGATCATTAAACAAAATCACAGTCAGAAACCGGTACCCAATTCCCAGTATTGATGACCTTCATGACCAACTCAAGGGGGAAAAGTTCTTCATCAAGATTGACCTTAAGTCTGGTTACCACTAGGTTCCCATCGAACCAACTGATGTATGGAAGACAACTTTCAAATCTAAAGAAGGTCTCTTCAAATGGCTGGTCATGCCCTTTGGCCTAAAAAATGCACTAGCCACTTTCACGAGGTTGATGGATGATGTATTGAGACCCTTCACCAACTCTTTTGTGGTGGTATATTTGGATGACATGCTCATCTTCAACAAAACTTGGGAGGATCACATGCGGCATATTCAATAGGTTTTGAGCAGTTTGCAACAACAAAAGCTATATTCCAACTTGGAAAAATGTTCCTTTGGCATGAACATGGTACAATACTTGGGATACATTATTGATGAGCATGGGGTACATGTTGATCCTGCTAATATCCAAGTCATCCGTGACTGGCTGGCTCTGGCCACACTAATCGAGCTTTAGAGATTCTTGGGACTGGCCAATTTCTACCGATGGTTTGTGTTGGGATTCTCCCATATTGCATGGGCCCTCAACCATGTGACCAAGGGTAGTGGCAGGGAAAATTTCATGTGGGGGAAGGAACAACAACGAGAATTTGATGATCTAAAGCATCACTTGTGCTCAACTCCAATACTCTTCTTTCTTGATCTGCAACAACCGTTCGAGATTGAGACTGATGCATCTAACTATGCTGTAGGAACAATTCCCACTCATCACAATCATCCGGTGGCATACCATAGTGAGACACTCTCAAATATTGCCCGTAAATACCCCACCTATGACAAGGAAATGTATTCCATTGTACAAGCCTGTCATCAATGGAAAAATTACATTCTGGGAAAGGAGACAATCATCCACACTAATCACAAGGCTCTACAGTTCATACAGACACA
Source organism: Picea engelmannii (assembly GCA_009831015.1). NCBI lineage: Eukaryota > Viridiplantae > Streptophyta > Pinopsida > Pinales > Pinaceae > Picea > Picea engelmannii. The sequence goes on along the minus strand of ML809636.1, from coordinate 7,308 downwards.
GGGGAAGTTGTAGAATGACCACTATCATAAGTGGTCCACCTACCTACAACAGTTCCATCTCAGCATCAAGTATAAGACAGGGATCACAAATCGTGTCGCTAACTACCTCAGTCGACCTCCCGTGGCTACACTCACCACTCTTCTCCATTCCCGTGGACATGAGACATCTGAGTGGCCCCAACTTTATCAACAAGATCCAGAATTCGCCACCACCTATCATCTCTTAGGTACATGCGCGACTGTCATCGATTTTCACATTCAGGATGAGCTATTATGCCATCTGGTCCATCTCTATGTTCCTGCAAGAGAGCATGCAGAGATGATTTGGGAAGCCCACTACAGTTGGGTGGCAAGACATTTTGGTGTGGAGAAAAATGTGGTGTTATCCAAAAACATTTTTATTGGAAAAAACTTTGACAAGACGTCAACACGTATATCAGATCTTGCACTGCCTATGCCATTTCCAAACCAACCATCAAGAAGCAAGGATTATATACCCCTCTTCCTACCCCCAAGAAGCCTTGGGAATCCATCTCGATGGATTATATGTCTGGCCTTCCGTCCACCAAGCAAGACAATGATTGTGTATTTGTGGTCGTTGATCGATTTTCGAATATGGCCATCCTCACAGCCTGTAAGAATAACATCACAATGACAGATAGTGCCAAGCTCTTCTTCAAATGAGTGTGGGTCCATTTTGGGATACCATAGACCATCATCTCCGACCGAGATAGCAGGTTCCTTAGCACATTTTGGATGAGTATCTGGTCACTGTTGGACACCAAGCTCACTAAATCCACTGCTTTCCACCCCCAAACAGAAGACCAAACAAAGGTCGTCAATAAGATGATTGTGCACATCCTGCGCATGTACAACTCTAAGTATTCACGTACATGGGATGAGAGCCTCTCCTATGTTCAACATAATTACAACAAGGCTCTCCATGGCTCCACTGACCATAACCCACTTTAGGTGGGACTGGGATTCCAACCCTTGGGTCCCATTGATGTTGCACTACCTCTGGAAACCACACAGAAAGACTCTTCCCATGTTCAGTCTGAGACCGACAAAGCCACCAGATTCATTGAGCGGATTCAGCACATCCGCCCACAGGTCCATGAGATTTTGCAGAAAGCCAATGCTAAGTACAAGCAACGCCATGATCAACATAGGGTACCACACAAATTTTAGGTTGGAGACAAGGTTTGGTTACAGAGCCCCATTGGAAGCTCCACCCACTTCGATATGGGCCTTACACCATCACCAAGGCTGTGGGTAATAATTCTTTTGAGCTCAACACTCCAGCATTCCTTGGCTTGCACCCAATGTTCAATGTGGACCTCCTTAGACCATATTTTCCACCATTATTGGACACCTCAAAGATCGCAGAACAACTGACACCAAAATAGCTCAACCATGACTTCATGGAACATGCATCCACTGATCAGATAGTGGACACACAGGTCAAGGGCCCTCACCAACAAAGGATCTAGATTTACTAGGTTATCAAGGCAGTGCAACTCCTACAACAAGGCAAGTGGCTCACCCGGGGATAAATCCAACAGACGTTTCCTCACATGATGGGGGAACTTAATGCAATGGAGACCATTGATTCTTAAGGGGGGAGGATTGATCCAGGTGGATATTGGTGGCCACCCACCTATTCCAACTGGCTCCTCTTGTCAGTTTTTAGTTTAGCACGTTCTTTTGTACTTCTTTGTAATTGTGGGTTCTACACTTCTGGGGCTGTCTGAAACCCTGAAAATCTTCTAGGTGGATACTGGTGGCCTCTCACCTAATCCAACTGGCTTATTTTGTATGTTTTCATGTCAACACATCTTGCTGTACTTCCAGGGACGTTTTGAAGCCCTAAACAATGTTTATTTGGCTCACCACAGTCAAACTATAGAAGAAGTTAGAGTTTGACAACATAATGTGTAGTTCTCTGAAATACCTTTCCAATGGGCTATCACGCACCTAAAACGGAGGTCGTATGCAAAAGTTACGACCTCGAGAAGTTGAGGTACCAACTTACCCATAGGGGCCCACATAACTTTTGGTGTTTCATCTCCTAGGGTTAGGTTTTTGGATGACTAGGGTTTGGGCATTCATGAGTAATGTTAAAAATGCCTTTGGAGCCTCATTGTAATCATTCTTCTTAGACGGATGCACGTAGTAGCCAAATCTCTTCTCAGAGATAGCTACCGCCATCTGTTTCAGTTCTGCAGTTTTACAGTTTCAACCTATTTCATTTATTCAATAGAAGATATTGTTCATTGAATATCTGTGTTGTTCTTCATATCTCTGTGTTTATTGTATTCAGTCTGTTAATCAGTTCGTTCCATTCCTAAATCCGGATCATAACCACCCTTCTAAATTGATCTTTTTCACCTCATTCATCTACTTCTTTGATGGCATAGGATGATATTTTTTTCTCCAAGCATGGATAAAATCTTCATCAAAAGTACTTGATGCTATTTACCTATTTATACTCGTGAATTCCAATTGTTGTCTACTTTGTCTAGGTTTTATTTCTACCAATAAAGAGACTTGGTCTCACTCATTGGTTCCCTTCTATTGAGTCTCATTCTCCTTATTTTCCCATATCTCAATGTAATGTACCCCACTACCTGGGTACCTCTCAAGCTCGCGATCTTGGGCAATTTCAACTTTTCTGATACCATTCTTATGAATGGATAACATGATAATGTAAACACAAATAACAATAAATGTGCATGATTACAAAAGAAAACATAATAGGCCATGCACAATAATTAACAACAAAAAACATGACATAAAATTATCACAAAGATAAATTAAATTACATAGCGGAAATAAATATCAACATAGAGAAATCATGACAGAGACTTATATTTTCAAATATTCAATCCACCAAATGGACGCATACATCGGACATTCCATCCAACCTTAGAAATTGTTCGTTCTATCTCTCAACAATAGGCCAACCTCGAGCCATGACTATGAATCCACAAGGATGGGTCCTAGGCCAACTCTCAGTTTCCCAAACTAGTCAGCTATCAAGCTTTTACACTTTCTCAACCACACAACAATCCCATTTTACCATCTCTCTTCCCACTTCAACTTGCACAACCCAAGGAGAATGAATCCCCTTCATTTCCACATAGTGCCTTAGGCTGTCCACCTCTTTCCAGGGTTCCAGTTCTACTGATAAAGAAATATCAATGCTGGAACTCTAAGGGTTCACAAATGTAGATAGGTTTTCTTCGCACGCCAATGCATCTCATGCACTTAGGCATCCAATATCTACTATAAGCACCAATAGTTCCCACAACCACAGACCATGGATCACTACCTCCAGAAATCCATTTCCCATGCCCAACACTAGATAGAGAGTGAGAAATATGGAAAGAATCATGAACACAATGAGGTAAATATAATGAATCAAAAAAATGAATTAACCATGAATGACCAACAATGTAACCAAGTAACCCCTAAACAACTCACATGTAGGGTTTATATCATGAATTCTTAGGCATAACGTGGCCTCCCCAAGAGACTCACGTGACCCTTCCCCTTCCCACTAAAATCAAGGGTAAAAATATATTTATAAAAATATAAAGGCTTAGACCCTTAAGCTCCCCTCTCTCATGGAATCAATGTCCCCTATAAATCTTGTCCTTGTCTATCTCACAACCATTGATGCATTTTATTATTAAAGTGTTCAAAGTATTACATTTACTAGTCTCTTTGGCCTTTTCAATTGTTCATGTACTCCAACCCTTTTCAACAATAATAAAATACATTATTAAGCCGAGACTCAAAACTGAGTTATTACATTCCCCTCTCCCTTATTTTGGCACCGTCCTCAGTGCATATACAAGGAGAAAAATAAATTCACAAGTCTTAAAAAATTCATGGGTACTCTTCCCGCATGGCATCCTCATGCTCCCAAGTAGCATCTTCAGGACTGTAACATGTCCACTGAACCTTTACCAGTTCTATGACTCAATTCAATAGTACCTTGAACTATCTATCCAATATGCACATTGGTTGGACCTGAAAGTATCCTTCTGGCTCCACCTAAATCGAATTCCAATCAATAACATGGTTATGATCATGCACATACTTCTTCAACAAAGAGACATGAAATAAATTATGCACATTCATGGAAGCAAGAAATGCAAGAATGTATGCAACTATCCCTATTATGTCCAACATCTCAAATGGACCACAAAATATGGCTACTAGCTTGGTACAACTGCCCAACTTCAATGAGCTCTTCCTGGGCTTCACTTTAAAAAGTACATCCTCTCCCACTTTAAATTCTCTAGCTATCCTATTCTTATCTGCATAACTCTTATGTCTATCTTGTGCTACTTTCAAATTCTTCTTAATTTTGACCATCTGGTCTTCTATGTCCTTGAGAAATTCCATCCCAAGTACCACTCTGCCTGCCGGGTTGTCCCAACTCTTTGGAGTATTGCATTTTCTACCACAAAAAGCTTCAAATGGGACTATCTTCAATGAAGCTCGATAACCATTATTGTAGGAAAACTCAACCAAATGCAAGTAATATTCCCACTTAGATGGATTATCCATCACATACATTCTTAACATGTCTTTAATTACTTGGTTGACTCTCTCTATTTTCCCATTTGACTATGGGTGGTATTCTGTGATAAAGTTTATATTTGTACCAAATACTTTAAATAATCCTCTCCAAAATTTTGAATTAAACTTTGTGTCTCTGTCTGAAACAACTGCCTTGGGTATTCCATGTAGCCTAGCAATTTCCTTCATATAAATTTATGCTATATTAGCTGATTTATGAGTCGTCTTTACTAGAAAAAAGCGAGCATCCTTGGTCAATTTATCCACCACTACCATTTTTGAATCATGTTGCTTTGTTTTCCTGGGTAACTTAGTAATGAAATAAATGGTTATTACTTCCCATTTCTTCTATGGAATTGGTAATGGTTGTAGCAAACCCACTGGGTGTCTATGCTCAACTTTCACTCTCTGACATTCCACACATCTAGCAATATAATCAACAACATCCTTCTTCATTCCTAGCCAAAAGTATTGTCTTCTCAATGCTGCAATTGTTTTTTGATAACCGGGATGACCAACAAATGGAACATTATGCATTTCATTTAGCACAAAATTCCTGAGTTCTCTCGAGTTGGGTCAATAAATTCTATTCTTATGCATAAGTATCCCATCTTCCCCCATCTTGTAATGATGGTATGTAACAACATCATCTAAAATCCTACTTTTTAAATCACTATGATGCATACTAATGGCTATAACATGCATGAGATGTACTCTTTTTTATGAGTGCATCAACAACTTTATTTTCTTTTCTTTTGATATGCTTGATGTCAAAGTCATACTTACTTAAAAATTCTAGCCATCTTGTTTTCCTGGCATTCAAATTTGCTGTTCAAACAAATATTTCAACCCATTATGGTTTGTCCTTAATTCAAATTTCTTCCCCATTAAATAATGCCTCCACATCTTCAACACATGAACTATGGTAGCAAGTTCAAAATCATGCATGGAATAATTCCTCTCATGTTCCTTAAGATTTCTAGATTCATAACCAATGAAATGTCCATTATGAGTGACGACTCCACCAAGTCCTTCTTTGCATGCATTTGTACATACCACAAAATTCTCATTTGGGTCAACAATATTTAATATAGGTGTGCTAGTAAGTAATTCCTTCAACAAATTAAAATTTTCTTCACATTTAGTTTTCCATTCAAACTTTATTGCCTTCTTTTGTAAAGAAGTGATGGGATGAGCAATCTTAGAGAATCCTGCTATAAATCTCCTATAGTATTTGGCTAATCCCATAAAAGATCTGACTTTTGACACATTCCTCGGTGCAGACCATCCTCTAATGGCTTCAATCTTCTCTGGATCTACTATTATACCTTCCTTCAAAATAATGTGCCCCAAACAATGGATTAGTTCTTGATACAAATAACACTTACTTAGCTTGGCATAAAGCTGATGTTACCTTAACACTTGCAACACCGACCTCAAGTGATGCTTATGCTATTTTTTTGACTTAAAATAAACAAGTATGTCATCCATGAACACAATGAAAAACTTATCTAGATAATTCCTAAATATTCCATTCATCAAGCACATAAAGACAACTGGTGCATTTGGTCAATCCAAATGGCACCATTACAAATTCATAATGCCCATCCTTGGTTCTAAAAGATGTCTTATTGATGTCTTCTTCCTTGATTCTCAGCTGGTGATATCTTGATCTCGAGTCTATCTTTAAAAATATCTTTTCTCCTCTTAGTTGGTCGAAGAGGTCATCAATCCTGTGTAGAGGTTACTTGTTCTTCACAGTGGCTTTATTCATCTATCTAAAGTCAATACACAACCTCAACGTTCCATCTTTATTTTTCACAAATAATACCGACGCTTCCCAAGGTGAAACACTTGGGAATATGTACCCTTATTCAAGAATTCTTTCAGTTGCATTTATAATTCCTTTAACTCCATAGTACTCATTTTGTAAGATGTCTTTGATACCAGGGAAACTCTTGACCAAATCAATAGATAAATCTATATCCCTTTTTGGTGGAAATCCTAGTCTATCTTGGAATACATCCCCAAATTCTTGCAATACTAGAAAATATTCGAGGCTTGGCTCTTTGGACTGTTCTGGCTCCTCCACATGAGCTGCATACAATTGAAATCCTTTCCTAAAACATCTCTTCAACTGTAACATTGAAATCTCTCTTATAGAAATGGGTCTTGGATTTTTTTACAATACTATGCTTCCCTTCTTCATCAAGACATGTAAAGGTCTTATTATGGAAATCTATGACAACATGGTGCTTGTACAACCAATACATTCCAATTAGGATATCATAATATCCTAACAATATGATATTCAGGTCAACCTTGGTGTTCACTTCATTTAGATTTAATGGACAATATATGATAACCTCATTGATCCTTCTTTTTGTTCCTGTGGCTAGCTGAACCAACCATGGTCTTTCAATTTTTCTTTTGTTCAAATGAAATCTTTTCACTATTTTAGAATCAATGTAACTATGGCTTTCTCTTGAATCAATTAAAATAGTAACAAGCTTATTTATGATCTTACCTTCCACCTTAATCATATGGGACTAATGCTCTACTTGATCTTCCAGGGATGCATATATCCTTGGAATATTTGTACCCATGTCTTCCACTGTAGTAGCCTCTTGGTTGTTGTGTAGTGTCCTTGTTTTTCCTTCTCTATGGGGGAAATCCTTGTATATGTGATCTTCTTTACATCTCCAACATTTGATT
>ML809635.1:252347-262429 GCA_009831015.1 Picea engelmannii | reverse complement strand
CACCAACACTAACATTATATTCTGATTTTACATTGCCATAACATTCTACCTTCACATATTACCCACAATATATTACAGTAGCAATGCAGTACACCTCACTTTAACATTTATGTGATCATTTACAATAAAGTTCAATAATAGTAAAATAAAACAACATTACCTTCACATTATATGGCCATAACTAGGCAAATAAAATAACATTAAATTCATTTCAGGTTATCTAATTTGACATTACATTTTACTGCTGAAATAAATAAGTTATCAAAACACTAAAATTCCTTAGCATTATAATAAAATGAAAATGTCATTACGTTTTGTATGATATCAATACTAACCTTTCGTTTTATTTTATAATGAACTAACCTTACCCTTACATAATTCAACGATATATTAAATTGAAATTACTCCGCACATATTTTAATGACATGAGACTTCGGCAAGGTACCGATGCCATGACATAATATTACAATAACCTCACAATTTAGGAAACCACAACATTACATTGATAAGTTTCTAATCCAAAAATCACCTTTTAGTTTATGTTACAAGATCCTTACTCTCACATGATTAAGAACAGTATATCAAAATGACACTAACTTTACAATTTACAACAATTATCTAATTACATAAACAGTTCCTTCCTCAGGTGAGTACATAGTCAATTCCTTCCTTAATAAATAAATAAAAGAATTAATCCCTTCTTAAAGTAAATAAAACCCACCAATTAGGGAACACCTTTTCGGCTAAAATGACACATTTATATACATTCGTGTCAAATGACACTACAACAAATATCAGTTATCTTACCGATTGAACGCCGCCAACAAATAAATCTTAATCACATTTTAGTTTATTTTACTGTTATATGACAAGGATTTATCCGTAACATTACTCTTGGCATTAACATTCCACAACAGATAATCACAATGAAAATTGGACTTCTATAAATACAACATTTAATATTAATTTCCCTACATTAACAATTCTGAAGCAATAGAAGTGTGAGGATAGGTGGCCAATCCAATTTGCCCATTTAAAGAATGGGAATCGGCAACCATTAATAGATATAAACCTGACGACTGTGCATAAACAATTATATAATAAAAATACTCCTTGCTGTCTTTCATTACCAGCCACCAATACATTAAAGACAAATGCAGGCATGAGCCTCCAGCATAAAAATCGTGAAAGGTTGGGTAACCGCCAACCCAAATAACATTTGGTAATTAATCTTCTCGCTAACCACAGGGAACGCCCACAGTCACAAATGGAAATGCCCACAATCAAATGAGAAACGCCAACACTAATTAAAAATGCCCCCAAGCAAAAGGGAAACCGCTAGCACTAATTAAAAATTCCCACCAGCAAATGAAAACGCCCACAGCCAATAAGGAAGAGGCCAACACTAATTAAAAATGCCCACTGGCAAATGAAAAACGCCAGCACTAATTAAAAACACCCCCAGGCAAATGGAAACCGCCAGCACTAATTAAAAATGCCCACCGGCAAATGAAAACGCCCACAGTCAATAAGGAAGAAGCCAACACTAATTAAAAATTCCCACCGGTAAATGAAAGACGCCAGCACTAATTAAAAATGCCCACGGGAAAATGAAAATGCCCACAGTCAATAAGGAAGAGGCCAACACTAATTAAAAATGCCCACCGGCAATTGAAAAACGCCATCACTAATTAAAAATGCCCACCAGCAAATGAAAACGCCCACAGTCAATAAGGAAGAGGCCAACACTAATTAAAAATGCCCACCGGCAAATGAAAGATGCCAGCACTAATTAAAAACGCCCCCAGGCAAATGGAAACCGCCAGCACTAATTAAAAATGCCCACCGGCAAATGAAAATGCCCACAGTCAATAAGGAAGAGGCCAACACTAATTAAAAATTCCCATCGGCAAATGAAAAACGCCAACACTAATTAAAAATGCCCACCGGCAAATGAAAAACGCCAGCACTAATTAAAAATGCCCACATTAACACACAGTGGTAAATTCGCTATATTCACATCGCTTCCATGTGCATACAACCATGCAATATGACTATGACAGAGGTGGTTAATGACTGTAAATCTATACGTCCATGATTTAAATGCCAAAATACCACATCCAAGAAAAATACAGCACAAGAGTAATGCAAAACAAAAGGGTCCCAATCAAGGAACAGTGGAACCCAACTAGAACGCTGACCACCAGGATTTTAGGAAATTAGTTGAATGGTAGAAGCTTAAGACAATTTTATCCATTAAATAAATCATACAAATCCCAACATTAATTCTAACGCAGTATACTCTATAAAATAAACGAGCATACCTTTGCCTTGTCGCCCGCCTCGAAAGAAGTCTGCGCGCTCCGTGTCGCTCATGCTCTGTCCGATCCTGCTCGCCGACCATAGAGACTACACCGGTACCTCTCAGCCAATCGCTAGGGGTACTCTGCTTCCCCCTTAGCCCCCCAAGCCGCAAAGGGGCCACACGCTATCCACATGGTAAGTCTAGCTTCCCAGCAAGCCTCGCAAGGCCGAGCTACCACTCCTATTCGAGCTGAGAAAATCCCAACTCCTCACAAGCAATCAGTCAAGTCACAGTTCTGGCAGCGTAACGTTACGTTATCAGCCGATCCCCTTCTTCCTCATCTCCCTTTTCTTTTATAGAGTTTTGAGACCCACCAACTTTTCTAATTCACAATTTAAATTAAGTTTCAATAAAATATTCTAAATATTCTCCATTGCACAAGTGTCGTCCATCCCCCTCTTTTCTCCAATAAATATTTTCTTTTAAATTATTAATTGTCTCAAATCCCTCACCCACCTAGAGTCGCTCCTAAATTTACTCCTAGGTGTTCCTAGATCCCCTTACATGTTTTAAATACTTTCCTAAAAAAAAGAAGTTACTAAGTTACTCAGATTAGCAGGTTCTTAATGCAGATTCCTTACTATGTTGACCTTGCTTTTTACCATAAGTTCAACTTTTTCCCTTATCATTGTTTCCCCATTCCTAAGTTTCCTAATTTTTAATATCCCCCCTTTTCCCCTTTTTATTAGAGCCAAAATGGCAGTTGCGTTTTTTTATCTTTTACCCCTTTTTATTAATTTAATATCCCCCTTTTTTATACTTCTACATGTTAAGAATTAAACTCTTCTTTACTATATATAATTTTTTTTTTTAGTCCCTCATTTTTTATTAATTTCTTACTTTCTTCATTTTACCCCCAATCATTTTATGAAGACTAAAATTATTACTTAAGTGGTTTATTTTTGTTTAAAATTTATTTTTATTTTTATAGGGTCTTTTGTTAAGGTTAAACAAAATTTTACCCTAGAGAAATTTTAGACTTAGGACTTAGATTCTGAACAGGGTGACAATTATTTAGGGAAGTCGTTTAAGAATTTCCTAATGTTTTAAATGTCTTAGGGCCATATAGGTTTGTTCCTTCATCAACATCATTGCGACGTGCCCTTCAGGATGCACCACGTGCTCCAAGGGTGCCACTCGCCCCGGTTATTTCTCTTGCGCGACGTGCCCTTCAGGATGCACCACATGCTCCAAGGGTGCCACTCGCCAACTTGACTGATTGGTAGACATCTATAACCCTTGGAGTCAACACTCCGCCAGGTGAAATTGTGGGAGACTAAGGGCTCTAAGGAATAAGGCCCCCACCTTATTGCGCGCCCCTTAGAATCACCGTGAGTGACTGTCGTAGTCTACCCTCACGACATCGTGGATCCTCTCGAACTAGGTAATCATTAACCTACAGTTCGAGCCACAGAAGGAGTTCTAGTAGGCTGTGGCAGGGCTGCTGTCCACACCTCTCCCTCAACCTCTCTGGAAATCGTGTGTGGCCCCTTTACTCCATATGTGAGTCTGGTCGGCAAGCTATCGTCATCCTGCATCATCAACAATCATGTCAGAACATGTCAACATCATATCATCAAATCAATGAAATATCACAGTAAATAAATCAACCCAAATAGCACACTCCCTGACTCAATCCAGAGTCCAAGGGGTTCCACCGATGCCTCTGCATCCTCAAGGTCCAAAACACTACACACTCAATAAAACTGAGTCAATAGCACCTGTCCACGTCAAAGCATTAAAACATCATGTCATATATCATAACGCATTAGAAACAAGGATCAATGTTTTAACATCATAAAAGTCCAGATCACTTGCGAGCAAGTGTCCTCAAAGAATAAGTTTTCTCAGTGCGTCAGAGCGGGATGTTACATACACCCCCTCTTTACATTAGACCATAGTATTTTGAAAAAAAACAATATTTTCTTAAGAAGAAATAAATTATTGTTACTAGAGAAGATATTATGCTATAGTATAAATATGCTTTATAAACATTAATATATTATACAAAAATTGTCTCTTACATATCCATAATACACTTAGTAACACATTTATTACATAAGAGCACCTAAGTGGGCCCAATGGTTAAGAACATGTGTTATCTCTGAGGAGGTCACAGGTTCAAAACCGGCGGGGGGTAGGGATGCTCATATTGGCCCGTTGCGACGAGGCTAGAAGGGTAGACGACCCCTGGGATAGAGTTTCACTTCGGTGGGCCTCGAGACATCTCGGCCCCTGCTAAGTCACAAGTTATTGGTATATCTGGCTTGCGGGCTATTGGATATACTCTTGGGAGGTTGTTCCCATGGTTAAAAAAAAAAAAACACATTTATTACATAAAATATTATTTTTATTTTAAATGTTGAAATATAAAATATAAAAAAAAAATGTAAAAATAAAAACATAAAAACTAAAATATCTTAAATATAAATATTAGTTATTGATTATATTTATTTATTTGTTTTATTTTTATTACCTATTTTTTATGGCAAAATTTAAAATAACAACAAAATTTAATAAGTCTTGTACAAATATCTCGGATGGGGTGTTACCAAGAGCTTAGCATTCATGTCTCATCAATCTACATGTGAATAATTCGCCACTTGGCACATAGCTTCATGAACCCACACTGTGGAGGATGTATTCATATGACCACTAGTTTAGGCCATTCAAATCCCACAACACTCAGATTTCTCTCACTATAGGGAAATGTTGTTGGTTAGTATGCGTATGGTTGGTTCCATTAACTCTAGGTATGAGATGGATGATAATCCTTTAACCACCATGAATACATCTATGGGAGGAGAATTAAGGTAACTTTCCATTGGGAGAGACAAAAAAAAAAATTGGTTTCTCTTTCGAATGCACTATAATGGAAATAAATAAATCAGTGTCAACACTATTTGTATTCACAAGCTCATCATCTTTGATACCATCATGTCGAGGAAATGTGGTCATTCAAAGAGGGGCAGAGGAGATTATTTCCCAATGGGAAAACCCCTCTCATTGGTTGTAGGAAGAAAAATCTCAGAAAGTGATAGGAAAAGGCCAAGAACACCATCACATAGTTCAATACAACCGTAGGGAAGTGGTCACACCTCTTCTTGATGGGGCTGCAAAATAGAGTGGGTTGATATGCGAGCAAGATCCTTAGAATATGCCCCAAATCCCTTCCTGATCTGGACCTCTTCTAACATCCCACAACAAAGCTCCCACGGAGGCCAGTCCCAAAGCACTTAGGTGGATACATCCTTAGACCCAACAAAGAATCTCCCTTCTGAAGTGGGCTCCATGGATAGGTGAAACAACCTAAAAGAGGAGGATTCCCATAGAATCTTTGAATCCTTGACCAACTTTTAACATTTGGTTTTCAAGTTGTGCAACTAGGTTCAAGACATGCAATTCCTCCTAGAACTCTTGGACCACCATATCTCTCTAGAAATGGACATGGATCATGATCGAGAGGCCTCCCTGAGTCTTCTGACATTTGGAGCAACAATGCACATCCTTCTCCCTTTGGGACAAAATTGACTCAGTGTAATGGTCATTAGGTTCAACATTTCAGTCTTTGGTTCTTTACATTTTATATATGTTCAAGTTAGGCTATAGGTATAATAGAGTAGGGGTAGTGTTTTATTTATAGACTATTGCTCTCTTTTTATCCTTGACACTTTTAGACAACCCTTTTTCCATCGTAGGATTTTTTTCTGTAATAATTTTTTTAAAATATGAAGAATAATTTTGAGAAATTAGTTGGGGTAAAGTTAATTTCCCATAGTGGCGAGTCAGTCTCGAACAAAAAAATGAATATTATGTAATAATTCTTTATGGGAGGTAATACAATTTTACTTATTTCCAAAAAAAAAAAAAAAGTCTTTTATAAAAAATATTATACAACAAATTTTTAACATAGTTCAATATATCTTGTTTTCATCCACTTATGTCCAATATAGAGTTACATGGGATCTATGCTACTTATGGTACAAAACACAAATAAGAAAACACCTCCAAGAAAACAGATAATAAAAATGTATTAATCCAAAACTATACAATAATTTTTCAACAAAATAACGTAAGTTTTTTATCAACCACTTGAGTCTAATACTTAATTAGTTGTATTGTTGCCAATTTTCTCCATCAATTAGTTGTATTGTTACCAATTTCCTCCATTTTTATGGTACAAGTTAAGATGGACAACAAAAGTAGGTAACCATTCATTTTTATTTTTTTAATAAAATTATAATTTTTTATTTAAAAAACAAAGCGATGAATATATTGAGAGGTATTGATGTGAAATGAAATATCAATAAAAACAATACCATTATACAAAAAATATTCAACAATCATTGGAGTGTTGTACATAATTAGTGATCTATTATATTCCACCCATTTGACCTGTTTTTACATTATGATTCAAAATAACTAGCACAAATGAGAAATAAGAAGATGATATGAGGTATTCATGTGAAATGGAATCTCAACATAAACAAGATCAATCTGTAAAAAAATAATCAAAATCATCCAATAATTCTCACCATATCTTATACATAATTATTTTTTAACTAAAATATTACCCATTTAAATAATTTTTATGGTACAACTAAAAAACCATAAAAAATGGACATCCACATACAAGGAAATAAAATGTTGAGAAGCATTAATATGAAACAAATTATTAACATATACAAGGCCACTATATAACATATTTTCAAAAAACCCTTTAAGTCCCATTATCAACCACATTATCAACCACTTCATGTACATAATATCACCATTAATTTAATAAATCAATTGAAAAATATTTGATAACCTATTTCACTATAAAACAATAGTAGCCATGATTATGTAAATTGAAAATCCCATATCTTTACCCTCTACTTGATCCTTACAAGAATTACACATCCACACCTTCACTCAACAATCCCTTTCTCCATTCATTTCCACACTTGCACTCACTATGCTCGTATGTGGGAAGGGGGGGTGAGGATGTGTACATATTCATCCCACACACTCTCCAACCACCCATGTTCCTAGGGATGGTTGGAAATATAACTCCTACTATTGTGTAATGGTAATGGGTATATTATTAAGTATGTTCTAGACATGTAAAAGATAAGTAGTTTTGTGATGAGAGATTTGCTAAGTACATTCATGGCATGAAAATGTCATTTTTATAATAATAAAAAATATACTTTTTTTTTTTTATTTCCCAAAAATATTTTGTTGAACCTTTTCAATATACTTTTTTAATTAAAATATTTTTTAATGAAAAAAATATAGATATCATCATATATTCAAGATATCTATTTTTAATAAAAAAAATCATATTCTTTTTTATTTTTATGTTTTTAATATGTTTTTATTAATATATTACTCACTTTTCACCTACCAATATTCATCATGCTTACTCATTTTTCTACCTTAAATAATTCTCATGATTTTTTTTAATCGACCGGCGACTAGGTTTCCTTGTTCTTATTTTTTCAATTACATTAGAAAATACCTATATCCATGTCCACAAGAAAATTAAAATGTGCCCTTTGAATATCTAAATACATATGTATATTAAAATATATCTTTCACCACGCCTTATTACTAAGTGATAAAATGTTCAACTTTTGAGTAGTTTTAAAAACCCCAATATGAATGGGTACGACACTTCCTAACTAGTGAACGCTTGTGGTGTGAAATGGTTATCATAAATGCTACAATAAAGGAGTTTCATGCATCATGATAAGAAAATTGCTCACAATGTGTGAAAACCCAAGTTATCGTTGCACTAGTTATAATGACACACTGTGTATTTGTAGTCTTTTTTATCATTAATGGATACACCCCAAAATACAATGTATCATTGAGAGTGTTGGTTTTACCCCCATTGGAGGGTTTTAACACTATAATTCTTATTATCTAAACTATGTGCATGCCGATTTATCTATTGGGATAGTTTAAGTATTTTATCCTAAAGTTTTTATTTACATTTTTAAAAAGTTTTTATTTACATTTTTTAAAGCTAGTATCAGAACCAACCTTTTAGATTATGTAACTTCCCATGTACTTATATGAAGGAAGGGTGTAACATGCAGTAAACAAAAAGTGGATTTGTGATTACTAGTGTAATTTTGCAACCTGATTAATTGAATGAGAATAACATTCCTTGTGGATTTCAAAATTATATAGAATTTATATATGTCACTATTAAGATGGAAAAAATGTTTTTTTTTACAGAGATGGTTGTAGCTTGGTGCAATGTGTGGTGTGTGTATATGTAAAATGGAAGGAGAGAAATGGATATCGTGGATTTGTAGAATAGAACAACCCACAACGAACCATATATTAGGAGTAGATCACATGGTGAGTGTTGTTTATTTTTCTTGTTGAATGAATATTATCTTCTATTATTTGTGGTAAGACATGTTCTCAATAATTCCAATATACTCTTGCAAGTAAAATCTCCATTCACCCTTGAATAGTGGAAGAAGTAGTATCCCCCTCTTGCCAATATAAAGGGATTTCAATTAGGAGGATAATCTCTCTCATATTGCAGTAATAATTTATTTTCATCCAATATGTTCAAGAAATCAAGGACTTGATACTACTACAGATATTAGATTTTAAATAACAATAACGAAAATTGGACTATGATTCCTTTCCTTGAAAAAATTAGGAAGAATTTCAAGGGAGAGGATTGAAGATCATTATTGAAGGGAATACCTCTAGAAATTAACATTTTCTAAATACACGATGACATGTAGGAATTTCCACTATAGGAATTTTTGTTTGTAGATGTTGTAATTAATATATAATTAGGTGGAACAATTATTTTTGACATATAATCAAAATCATTAGTGGAGGATACTAAAAATACCTTCCATCATCACCTTTTGTGTTCATATCCTTCAGCAAAAAAAATTGACACAATAAAGAAACATTGGAATTACATGTCTTCAATCATCATCCTAACAAACAAACAAAAGGGTCTCCTTGAAAATAAAATGATTCCTTTTCTTGAAACTAATTATTTGTAAAATAAGATATATAATCAAGTTTATACATGATGTACTTAAGTTCAGACTATAAATCATTGGCAAGTTTGATATCCTTTCAACATTCCTTTTAGAAACAAGTAAATGCATCTAGGAATGTTGTTTTTCCCCAAAAAAAATAATGCAAGGTTCTATGTTTGTATTTAAGATAAAACAATGGCTTAGGAAGACCACTTTAATTATTAAATCATATCTCTTATATATAGAATTTTATTGTATTTCATCCTAGGGAAGTCATTTTGTTTAACCAAGACAGAATTTATATTAATATTATAAAATGGGGTTGTTTCATAGCAATAATGTTGTACATAAATTGTTCTAGGGTTTCCCCAAACAAAAACCAATGCACTATATAGACCAAAAGGAAAAAATACACATATCAAACTATATTCCAAACATTTTCTACAATTTTGTTTCCTAAGAAATTATGCCAATGTACACTTAACCTTGAAGAACAATCAAACTAAAAAGATCTTAAATTCTACCTTGATTCACATACTCCTTACGAGTGAGATGGTGACCTACACCCTCTATGTCCATATGATCTATATTTTGAAAAAATATTTCATCTTCATTCCCTTCTCCATAGACACCAAATTGTTAACTACAAAATTAACTAGATAGTTTGACTTGGCATTAATGTTTAGGCGACAGTGCAAAATTTTACATCC
>ML809635.1:215102-252062 GCA_009831015.1 Picea engelmannii | reverse complement strand
CTTTTCTAATCTTGTCCAATTTGAATTGTTTAATGCATTCTTGTTCCAAATCATCGAGCAATAAGTCTATTCCCATGAATTTGATCCCAAAGTATTCTGACAATAATGTTGTGGCCTTATTAGTAGTTTGTCTTGTAAAAAGAACTTCACCTTAAAAAAAACAATTGATTCCTTGCTAGACATATTTTCCAATGTAGGAATGTGGGAAGCCCATACTAGATTCTCTTGAAGATATTCTTCCTTTGAAAGGATCCACCATACAATTTTCCAAAATTTAGAAGCATGTCTTCCTAGTTTAATGGAATCCTTACCTACTATACTAGTATTTTAAATGTTATTTTGCAGACTTGTTTAGCATAGAGGAAATCAATGATAAGGTGAAAACTTGACTCTTCCTCTTTGATTAACAAAGTATATCTTGTGGGTCCAATGACTCGTCTCTTCCTCAATTTTTCGGTTGTAAGAATAATCTTGTGCACCAAGCTCTGGAAAAAGAGTTGACATTTGGTAATTCATAGTTGGACCATACATTACTCCAAATATGTGAGCATTGGGTAGGTGTAACATCCCACTCTTACGAGCACATGTTATTGAGTTATTCTTTGAGTACACGTGCATGCAAGTGATCCGGTTATAGTACATGGTTATTTGGTCCGCTTATGGATTCTTATGATGATGTTGATGGATTATGATTTTATGTTATTTGATATATGTGTATTGAGAAATGTTATTGATGATTTTCCCTGAGTGTGTAGGACACTTGACGGATTGTGCATGCCGAGGGAATCAATGGACCTCCTTTGACTTTGGATTGAGTCAGGGAGTGGATTGTATTGGTTTGATTATTTCATTTATGCATATGCGACATATGATCGATTATAGTATGATTTTGTATATGGATCATTGACAGTGTTTCGTTGATGGATGAAAACTGATGAATGCTTACTAATCTAACACACATAAGGAGTAAAGGGCCCATGCACATAAACTAGATATTGAGGGAGAGGTGTGGTAACGTCCCTGTCACAACCTACTAGTACTCTCGTCATGGCTCGAATTGTAGTTTTTAACAATTACCTAGTTCTAGAGGTCCACGATGTCATGAGGGAGGACTGAGATAGTTTCTCACGAAGATTTCTAAGGGGAATGTAATAAGGTGAGGTCCTTATTCCTTAGAATTCCTTAGTATCTCACAAGGTCGCTCGAATAGATTGTTTAATCCAAGGGTTGGAAAACTACCAAAACCATTCAAATGTGAGTGACACCCTTGGAGCATAGAGTGTGTCTTGAAGGTCACATTGTGTAAATAAAACTTGAGTGAATGAATCTAGGTGGCCTAGAAAACCTTGAGTGAATAATTAAAACTTGTAAAATCTTTAAGCATTGTCAGATTTAATTAATTAATTTTAGTATTTAAATGATTACTTATAAATCCCCAATTCAAAGTCTAAGCCTATTCAAAAATTAAGCCTAATTCTAAGTTGGTAAGAAGACTAAAACTAAATTATAAATTAAATAATGAGGGGATCAAGTAAATCAATTTAAGAATTAAGAAAATGTGAAATATGTTTAAAAGATTTGATATAAGGCACATGTGTGAAAGAAAATATAAAAGGGGGTTTTTTAAATAAGAAAGAAATAAACATGAAAGAATGTCTACGCATAGAAAGGAATGTAGA
Source organism: Picea engelmannii (assembly GCA_009831015.1). Lineage (NCBI taxonomy): Eukaryota > Viridiplantae > Streptophyta > Pinopsida > Pinales > Pinaceae > Picea > Picea engelmannii. The sequence goes on along the minus strand of ML809635.1, from coordinate 250,383 downwards.
GTCTAGCTACCACTAGTTAACTAGGACAATAATCATATTTTAAATCAAATCAGATTTAGTAAGGTGTCAATCATTAAATGGGAATATGGGGAATAAAGAGACAACTAGGAGTGGTTTAAGGAGTGCTTTTAGGAAGGGTGAGGGAAATTGAATTTAATTAAATAAGTTGAATTTCTTGTGCAACATGGGGAGAGGGTGACAAGTGTAAGGGGGAAATAATTCTAATTTATTTATTTAAAAAGTTAATTAATTGTGAAAGAGGGACGTGTCAATAAGGAAATTCCTATAAATCAAATGGTCTAGAGGGAAAAGGGATCACACTAGTTATGGGTAGAGTTATGCTGCATAATTTTTGACTGGTTTTACTTGTGAGAGTTGGGATACCCAACTTGAGAGAGAGTGGTGGCTCTACCTTGCGAGGAAAGCTTGGAGTTAGAGTATTTTTTTGGTTTTGTGTGCAATGCCCCTTTGCATATCAGGGGGCTAAGGGGGAAGAAGAGTACCCCTAGTGTAACGTCCTCCTCATTACAACAACAACTCTGATAACAGGTGCAATTTTTATTTTTTTTTGTTTAAAGTGTGTGCACGCGTGTAGAAGGGAAACAGACACACTTGACTCTGCGTTGCCACCAGACGATTAACAAGACGCAACCATGATGATCACAACAAGAAGACATAAGGTGCACAACGAGTAACTGCAAGCATTAAACAACCATAGACATAAGGAATAATCCACAATAGTAGATTTTACTATTTCTGCACAAGAAAGTAGGGCGTTTAATCTTAGTCCTTTGCTCTGGAGAGAGAGAAGGTCAGATAGGCTCCTGTCCGACTGCTCAGGCAAAAACTAGTAACCTGACGACGAACAAGATGCAAGCAAGACGAACACAACAAGACGACATACAACAGGCAACTGCATCCATTAACGATGATCACTCAGAAATAAGTCAGACTGACTACCTGCCCGTCCTACCCTGCAATGGTTAGGACCTCCAAGACACATAATCAACGCTCAAGCCCAGGTTCCCATCGATTTTAACCATTTAAGGTCTCAGGGCTGGCGACTATTCTGAGGAACATGGAGGTGTCTACATCCCGCTCGACACAAGAAAACCAAGCAACAAAACGATTACCAACAAGTACAACAATAGTCAAAAGGACCACCATGTCCCCTAGGGAAGGTGCAATTCGGAAGGACTCCGACGCCGACCAAATGTGGTTTAAGACAAGGCGTTATCTACGACTCAAAATGGTACTGATTACAGACCAAAATCTCCATTTAAATTCCAATAATCTACGAGTTACCCAAACCACCCTTTGGAAACAATGTAAACTCAAATGATTGCTAATTTTCATTACTAACTCATAATAAACGATTGCGCTTAGTTCGAAGACATTACATTTGGTTAACAATTCCAACAATTTAAAAACATTACCCTGAAATATTAATCACATTATATTTTTATTACCCTTACTCAGCAATGAAATTATTAATCTCATTATATCTTGTATGTCACCAATACCATAAATTTTCAGTAACATTATCCACAACAACATCGCATTTTATATTGTCATAACCTTGTAAACAACTATCTATCACACTACTTCGTGCATGTATCAATACAATTTACATTTACCTTCCTTAAAACAATATCAACATTGCATTTTATATTTCCATAACCTTGCCAATAAAATATCATTAAAATTACATAGTAGCATTACGCATCCCCATAAAATAACAATCTATTACAACACTGTACATTAACATTCCATTATATTAATGAAATTCCCTTACATTGCATTAACATTTCGTTGCATTTACACTAACACAAATAGCTTTTTGTTGGCATGGTAGCATTGGTAACATATATCTAATTGGGTTTTAAATAAGCTTACTTCCTTCTACATTAACATATACTATCCTATGTACCTATGTAAAAGGGGAGCATCCTTGAAGAAAAAGTAAATGAATTTTTATTTCTTTTTTGATAATGACCATTTAACTGTCCTCAATATAAACATATAGTAGGATAACAAGGAACATGATTCTAAGCATAAAATGAAAATATGATTATGAAAGAGATGAGGTATATATCGCTTTCGTCTGAAGTGTCCTTATCAATTAAGATTGACATGAAATTGAACCATAACTTTTGAGAGGTCAAATACTCTTGATTGTTGTTCTTTGTAGTCATGGAGAAAGAGGTTTCATACAATTGAGTCGGTGCTACAAAATTTTAGACATGAAGTGTTCTAAGTAGTAATGTGAATCAAGTCAATCACCCGATCTGTGTCCAACATAGAATTCCCCAATTAAAATTCTCCCACATTATCTCGAGAGCCAAATAGGAGTGGAGCAACTACGAATGGTCAAAAGTTGACGTGGATTCTGATATTCAATTAAAGATAAAATATAAAAACTGAAAATGCAGGGATTCTATTATTCGTTTCAAAATAAAAATTTAAAACTAAAAGTGCAGGGATTCTAATAGTTATTCAATAAAAGTTTAAAGATTGAAACTGCAAGGATTCTAATATTCGTTTTGAAATAAAAATCAAAACTGAAAATGCAGGAATTCGAATATTCGTTTCAAATAACAAATTAGAAAAGGAATACATAGGGAGTCAAGGTTAAACTTATCAGTTGCTAGAACGAATTCTTAGATCAAATTTTACAAACGAAAAGCCAATAACTATCACCAGAACTCATTTACCGGGACGAATTGGCACTAATCATAAAAAAAGAAATTGCAAATTACAACAACATTATAAAACGAATTGCCAGAACGATTTTACAAGAACTGAATGCCAATACACTCCTAGCCATGTTTAAAAATGCCCCAGTCAGATATAATGACGCCCACAGTCATATATGAATGCCCACATTAAAACAAAAACGCCCACAAAATTTTATAACGCCCACATCACTGTAAAAATGCCCCCATAAATTTATAAACGCCCCCATTAACATGAAAACACCCACATTAACATAAAATGCCCCCGTTAATATTAAAAATGCCCGATAAATATAAAAACGCCCCTGTGATATATAATATAGCCTCAGTGATATGAAACGCCCCCATTCATATAAAGAAAACGCCCACGACAATATAAAAAATCCCTGGTAATATATAATATGCCCACACTGGTATAAAAAGCCCATGACAATATGAAAATGCTCAGATTGAAACAAAACGCCCACGGAAGTATGAAAATGCTCAGATTAAAAGAAAACGCCCATAACCATATTCAAAAACTCCCCCAGTCAGATATAAACACAGCCATAAAATCTCTTTTATCCCAACCGACATGCAATAACAAAGTAAGAAGAATTATTTTATAACTGTAACACAATTAACATCGCCGAAGAGCAAGGCAAGAAACCAATTAATCCAACAAGAACCCAAGCCATTGAAGTTAAGTATTTTTCATCTCACAATGCCAATACAATATGATTATAACAATAAGAGAGGGCTAAGGTCCTAATACCGTCTATCATGCAAATGAAAAACATACCGTTGCCTTAACTCTCGCCTCGAATGATGACCCCACGCTCCATGTCGCTCCTGCTCCATGCTGCTCTCGCTTGTCGACCATAGAGACTACATCGGTACCTCCCAACCAATCTCTAGGGGTACTTTTCTTCCCCCTTACCCCCCCTAGCCGCAAAGGGCCCACACACTATCCAGATGGTACATCTAGCTTCTCAGCTCGCCTCGCAAGGCTGAGCTACCACTCCTATCGAAGATGGAAAATCCCAACTCTCCACAAGTAATCAGTCAAGTCACAATTTCAACAACGTAACGTTACGCTAACAATCGATCCCTTTCTTCCTCATCTCCCTTTTCTTTTATAGAGTTTTGAGACCCACCAACTTTCCTAATTCACATTTTAAATTAAGTTTCAATAAAATATTCTAAATATTCTCCATCGCACAAGTGTTGTCTATCCCCCTCTTTTCTCCAATAAATATTTTCTATAAAGTTATTAATTGTCTCAAATCCCTCACCCACCTAGAGTCGCTCCTAAATTTACTCCTAGATGTTCCTAGATACCCTTACATGTTTTAAATACTGATGCAGGAGCATCTCTCCATGTAGCCAACAACCACATCAGCGCACACTCATTCAGGGCTGAAAGGGAGGCGCAGCCTCATTTTGAATTTGTATTGAATGTAATTTAATGTGCTTAGGCTGTTGAGCCAGGAAAGCCATGCCTTTGCACAGGCATTAGATAGGATCGGCCTTTATTGTAGATTGGCTGAGATCTAGGTCTGATTCTGGACTAGACAGCACCATTCATTGTAATTGAATAGGGTAGGTGTACCTAGAGGGAAGTGCTCAATGAGCCCTCAGGTAAAAGAGACAGAGAGATATCATTTAGGAAGAGAAGAGCTGGAGAGAGAGGGAGACAAGGTAGATTAGAGAAGAGCTAAGGAGAGCTCGGAAACACCTTGTAAAATATACAGGCATTTGCCATTATTAATACATAGCAGTTTTTCCTGCACCAGTCTGTCATTATATTCATGTATGTATGTGTGTGTTCATTATATGCTGCAATTGTGTATTGTTATCATGTATTTGCAGGGAGTTGGTTTGATTTCAGGTTTGAGAGGTCTTTGAGGGTTCATGCCATGAGGGTGTGATAGAGTGTTGAGACTCTGAATCCCAGTGCACGGAGGAGGCACTTCTGAACTCGAAGGAGTCAGACAAAGACGTGCTGAGAGCACAAGCATTGAAATCAACAACTCATACAGAAGGAGGAATTTGGGGTTGCTGAACACCTCAATAGTCAAAGCAGTGTAGCTGAGACACTGTTGTAAACAGAACCTCTGAGGAGTTCTGTAGAAACTCTACCAAGAGGGTATCGAGTGTGTGTAAGGAGGAACTCTGCTGTGAGTTCTGAAGGAGCAGAAGTCTGTTGAGGATTCTGTAGGAGCTCTGCCAGGAGGGCATCGAGCGAGTGCATATGTGCACAGGAAGAAATAATTGTTGAGTGTTATGTGAAAGAGGAGAAGAGACTCCGCCAGGAGGGCATTGAGTAAATGTGTGGGAAAGCACAGGAGGAAGAACCCTTGGACTTCTGAAGCGAAAAAGCAGAGTCCACTGAGGGACCTGTATTGGGTTGCTGAATACCCAGAAAGACTCAGCACGGAGGTTGCTTGAGCAAGGAGCCAGGAAGGCGTCGATATTGATCATCTGAGGGAGAGGAAGAGAAAATCCCTCAAGGGGGTCTGAGTGTTTGTGGAAGCTCAGGACAGATAGCACTTTGTGCGCGAAGACTCTGTAGGAGTGTAGGAGTCAAGGAATCCGTTGAGGATTCGAGGAAAAAATCTTAGGAAGGGCAGTGCTTTTACGCGTATCAGTGAGACTCAAGTTGAGGGTTCGCAGAGGAGAAGAAACACAAAGGTCCAAGCCTTTGGGAATGAAGAATTCTTCCAAGTCTGGGAAGAAACCACAGGAAGCTCGAGGGAGCACAACAACCGTTGGATCTCAAGAAGAAATCCTGTCATCCGTTGGATCGGGAGAAGTAGCGCACGGTTTAACCTCAAGAGGAGGAGCGCACGGGAGAAGGGATCTAAGTAATCAGATCTCAGACCAGATCGCTGAAAGACGTCAGATCGGCAGAAGCTGTACAGGGTTTAATCGTCGGGATATCGGCCATCGGGAATTCAGGATTCTCGAGGTCATAGGAACTGGGCAGCGCAAGTCGCGAAATCCCAATAGGATCTGGACCATCTGTTGATAGAGGGACACGTGGCGGAATCAAGCGCCATCGGCATTTGGCGCATCGGGAAATCGACATTCCCGTGGATAAGAGATCGGGTAAATCCACACTGGAAACCCCGACATAATCGGAGCCGTCCGATTCGAAGGACAGGTGGCAAGGGATCAAGTGTCGTCGACATATCAGGAGTCTCGAGATTAAGGGTTCGAGGCCTGTTGGACCCCGGAGCTGCGAGAAAAGACCACATCCGTGGATCTCAGATAGGACGCGTGTCAAAGATCCATAAGGAGTCGGAGAATCGGGAAATCGGAGTTCCTGAGAACAAGGAATTCAGGGCATCGAAAGTCCTGAAACCCCGAGAGTTAATTGAGACCATCCATCAGAGAAGGGACGCGTGGAAGAGATCGGCACCATCGGAGAAAGGGCCAACAAGGAAATTCAACCCATCGACGGTTGGATTCAATCGGGATATCGGGAACCCCGGGAACAAGTGATCTGGGAATTTTGAAACCGCGATCCGTGAAACCCCGATGAGGGGGGGGGTGTACAACTATTAGCACAGCAGCGACGGAGGGCGGTGGCGTAGTGGAGGCCAACTGTCAGAGATCTGGAGCGCATCGGGGATCGGCATATCGGGGATTCCGTGGTGGTGAAAACTTTGCATTGCAAACTTGCGAACCCCGAAACCCCGATGGGATCCTATTTGACTGAGGTCATATCAGAGGTGGTCGTATGGGCCATGGCCTATCCGGGAGTGCTAGCACAGAGAAGAACTCATCGGGAAATTAGAACGGGAAAACCCCGATGGAGGGATAAGGCTAGGATCGTATGAGGAATGGTCGTATGGACCAAAGGGCATAGCCAGAGGGGCTAAGGCCAGGGAAGGAGCTGATCGCAAATCGGGGATTCGAGAGTGCAGTGACAACATTGTTTCGTGACTCTATTCCTTAACACCTTGTGTTTGAGTTGAGTTGGGAAAAACTCTAATGAATTTATTGACACATACAAACCCTTATCCGCATTCTAAATTTTTGAATTATATTTTTGTTTACAATGTTTTGTACAGTCCTGAGTATAAATTTTGATTCACAAGGAAATCTTTATTCGCTGCTCATTTAGTTGAGAACTCTGAACTTTTTTTTTCTTTTTCTGTTGGTAGGGATATTTTTATGTTGATTTTATTAAGTGGAATCAATTCGTAGTGCAACGTTGAACTTGCAACTTGATATGTCTTTAAATCATTCTTACTGATATCATATTGTGTTGGTTAGTTCCTTGTTTCAATCCTAAATTTTCTTTTCCTGGGTTCTTGTTTTTATCCTTGGGCATCTTGAACGATCTCCTCTTGTTCCTTGAACCTCTACCTTTATGAGCTCGCAAATCTTGTCACTTTCAAATTCTCTACTCGTTGGATGTGGATTTTAATTTAATTTATCATAATTTAGTGTTGGATTGAGGGCCAAATTAAGGTCTGGATTGAGGGCCAGATTTAGGTCTGGATTGAGGGCCAGATTAAGGTCTGGATTGAATGTCGAATTGTTATGCACATCGGTTCATGGGTTGGAATAAATTATGGAAATCCTTTTTTTGTTTCTTTACTCGGAGATGCAATTTGGAATCTAATTATCTATTAATCATTAAACATAAAATTGGTCTTTTCTTAACTTATTTAATGAATTTTTAGATAACAATTGCATTCTTATTTATGGTCGAATAAGAAGTGGTCTTCCTTCAGTTCTTTTAAAATGGATTTATAAATCATCTTATTTTCTTTATTTTATTGTTAAATAAAAAATGATCTTCTTTAATTATCCTTATATATGGATATGCAAGATAGTATGTAAATTGTCTTATCTAATTATTAATTATGGGTTGAACTTCTTATGGTTTCTTTGCAATGGGAATGTAAGGTAACCTTGGAATCTGTCCATATTGCTTGTTATGATTGATCATCTTATTTATTTTAAATGGATTTGTAAGTTTTCGACTTCTTATTAATTGCTTTATGTTGATTTTTATTTTCTTTATAAAAATCAATACATAATGAAAAGTAGCATTTTATTTTAATGTATTGTTTAAGAATATTGATCTTTTTATGGTTCTTATAATTGAATATGTAGTTTTAGATTTCAAATTACTTACATATCCTTGAAGATATTCCTTAATATGAAGGTGCATAGTTGAGCTACATGAGGCTAAGTTTGTATTTATGCTCTTTTGGTTTTACTATTCTTTATGCAATAGCCTCTTACTCATTTACACTCCTTGTTGCTTAAGGATTGATTCAATATAGTGGATTATTGAGGCAGCATGAATACTTAATTATTAAGTATGTTTGATTAATCTAAGTTGATTTACAGTTTATGAATGGATTAATGGGATTAGATACTTCCTTGTTCCTCAGAACAGTCGCCAGTATTGAGACTTTAAGTGGTCAAAATCAATCGGATGAATCCTGGACTTGAGCGTTTCTTATGTGTCTTGGAGGTCCTAACCATGCATGATAGGTTGGGAGAGTAGTTTCTTTATGTTAAAACTTGACATATGTCGATTGAATAATAGTGGTGTTTCTTTTAGTTGATTATGTTGAGATTGATTGTGTAGTTATTAATGTATGTTATGGCACATTTTCACTTGTACTAACATTTTTTCAAAAAACAAATAACTACGTCTTTGTAATCATTTTGTTGTTGTAATGGAGGGGATGTCATAGTGGGATACATTTCCTCAGTAACATCAGAGTACCTAGATTGGTTGAATAAACAATACCTCCCCAACCTCAATAATCCTTCACATTTTTATTGATAGGGGCCCTACGGAAGTATTTATAGAAATTCCAACTTTAAATTTGTTGCTAGGAAAATCCACTCAGGAGGATTAAGGAAAACATGAACTAAAAAAATGACAAAATTATATTAATTTTTTAGTATTTTTGTATGCAAGTGACTTGAAATTATAATCATAATGTATGTATTATACTCGTCATGGGTTGAGGCCAATTATAGTGGCTCCACACAAAGGGCGTAAAGATTTGTTGAGACATAGAATACACCAGTGATCAATGCACAAAATATGATACTATGTATTTCTATGATGTAGGATTCAACACTTGCAACTAAATATTTTATTCTTTTCATTTTGTTATCTTTCCCAAAAAATATATATCAAAAAAGGTTATCTTAATTATCTTGAAATGATTAAATACTAATGGTAACTATATTATAACAAGTCTCACAATATTTTTGTTAGAGTTTATTTGGGATAAAGGATCATTGTCTTTGAGAATAAAGAACTGAAACACTAATATTAAAACATATCATTACAATCATTTGTGAAGATTGAATATAAATATTGTAATATAATTTGATAAATAAATATTTCTAATGCTCACATTTATTTCTTCATTCTTGCACAAAATGATAAGATAAGATAATTTTATTAATATCCAATGAATAACAATAAAAATAGGTGAACAAGGAGAAACATATACATCATGTGTAAATATAAAGTACGACGCAAAAGGAAATTGCTATAAAAATTATATTTGTGTAGCTTGCTAAAAGGAAATGAACAAGGTACATAGAAAATTCATAAAAAAAACCTAAGCAATACATAATAGAAAAAAGGGACTAGGTCAAGGAATGTTGGAGCTAAATGATGATGTTAGGTGAGGAGTAAGAGAAGTAAAATCATCAACCATGCCCCCTGCCACTATGAAGGTGTCGATATATAGATTGATGATGTCATCTGGAGCAATTTTTCGGCCAAGGGATACTACAAGACCTGGCAAGGATCATAAAAGCACTAGATCATGAGGATTGTGAGGAATTTACCATAAGAATACATGATATGGAGATTCATTTAATGGATGATTCAGAAATTTTTGGAATACTGATAAAGTCCATGCACAAAAAGTTCATAATATTCAAAAAGAAAAAGGAAAAATAGAAAAAAAAAATGCAAATAATTTTCTTAAATAGATGGCATTGGATCTAAGTAACAAAAAAACATTGTTTTCAGGAAGAATGCCATGTTAAGTTACATGAAAATTACTCATTGACCATAGTTTCATTCATGAAAATAAATATAAATGCAAACTCTCAAAACAAACCACTAAATTATGTACGCCTCCCTAAATGATTAACCACATCTCTAGTGTCTATCATGTCCCCTTCCGAGTGATCATGGGACTTGGATGTAGTAGCCTAAGTAATTCGTGTAGGCTACAGGCCTTAAGAATGGAATTAATTAATTATTTAATGTCCGAAGCGGAAAAGTTCCTAACAAAACGACATTAGATAAATAAAAAAGGGGGAAAGGGAAAAAGCGCCTAAAGTGACTTATGAAGAATATGAAATGTCACTTAAATTAATTAAAAGGGTTACAAAAGAGTCAATATAAAAATAAAAGGGAAAAAGGAGGGTTCCCTCTCTCATTCTAGCATTGGCATTTTTCTAATTTTCTCATTGAGAGATCTCATTGTGGTTTTGGAACTCTTGGGATGAAAACCCTAGGAGGATTTTCAGAGATTGGCTTCAGTGGTGAGACCATCCACCCTAATTAGCCCATTTGGGAAGAGATCATATTCATATTTATTTGTTGTGCTTCATTTGTAGTCAATATTTCATGATAGGGATTGATTTTCCTTTCATTGTAGTTGAGTTATTTTGTTTGGAGGTAGAATATTGGTTTGTGTGGGTCCAATCTCATTGGAGATTTTGATTTAAACTTTAGGAGGGTCAAATATCTTTATCCTAGGTGTGCTTCTTAGAGCTGGGAAAAAATAGTGATCAGAGGCAGTGTTATTCTTCTTATGGGTCGAGTTCTTGCCTCAAGGAGGTTGTGAGCACTTTTTGGGAGAATATTGGAGCCATTGGGTCCGATTTGAGTTGTTGGCCAATGATTTATTACCTTTTTGGGTGCATTTTTATCTGTTGGACACTTTATCTCAGATCTGGAAGCCAAATATTTATATTTCTGGGTCATGACTCTTCTCTGGTAGAGTCTCCGAGTGTTTGGAAATTGTTGTATGTGTCTAGGAGGTGCTAGTAATAGTGTGGCTGATTTCTGAGAGGACCCACTCTCCTTTACTGAAGAACATGAATTCACTTGCTGAGTTGAAACCATATTATATTGTCAAGACTAAGGCTGAGCTCATTGTGGGTCGATTTTCTTCCAGACTTGGGTGAATTCTAGGACCATTTGATGTTGTTTCAATTACTATCAATAGATGTATAAAATTCATATTACAAACAAGCATATTACCAAGATGCTTGTTGTCCATATTTCTTCATTATAATCAGTCATTTTATTGTTGAACAATGTAAGGAAACTATGTTTATTTATGTTATTGTTTGGATCCTCTTTGAAATAATAATGTGTGTTGACATAAAATAAATCTCAGAGCATTGTTTATGAGGATATATGTATTATGAGCATTTTTCATGTTGTTAAAGGGAAACATGTAACATCCTGCTCTGGAACACTGAGAAAACTTATTCTTTGAGGACACTTGCTTGCAAGTGATCCAGACTATTATGATATTAAAACATTTGTCCTTGATTATGATGTGTTATGATAGATGACATGATTTTTTACTGCATTGACATAGATAGGTGCTATTGACTTGGTTTTACTGAGTGTGCAGGGTTTTGGACCTTGAGAATGCAGAGGCATCGACGGAACCCCTTGGACTCCAGATCGAGTTAGGGAGTGTGCTATTGGGGTTTGATCGTTTTACTGTGATTTTAGTACATTTGATTAGATGATATGATGTGGACATGTTCTGACAAGATTGTTGATGATGCAAGTTGATGATAGCTTGTTGACCAGACTCACATATGGAGTAAAGGGGCCACACAGGACTACCAGAGAGGTTGAGGGAGAGGTGTGGACAATAGCCCTGCCACAGCCTACTATCACTCCCACTGTGGCTCGAACTATAGGTTAACGATTACCTATTTCGAGAGGACCCACGATGCCGTGAGGGTAGAATGTGACAGTCGCTCATGATGATTCTAAGGGGCGTGCAATAAGGCGGGGGCCTTATTCCTTAGAATCCCTTAGTCTCCCACAAGTTCACCTGGCGGAGTGTTGACTCCAGGGGTTATTGATATCTACCAATTAGTCAAGAGGCGAGTGGCACCCTTGGAGCACGTGGTGCATCCTGAAGGGCATGTCGCACAAAAGAAACAGATGAGGTGAGTGGCACCCTTGGAGCACATAGTGGGTCCTGAAGGGCACGTCGCGTTGATGATGATAAATGAAAAAACCTAGATGGCCCTAATACAGACAACACATTATGAAATTTTAAAACAACTTCCCTAATTAAATGTCGCCTAGTTCAGAATCTAAGTTCTAAGTCTAAAAACTTCGCTAGGGGTAAGATTTTGTCTACCCTTGAGAAAATATCTATATAAAATTGTAATAATAAAATTTAAAATAAAAACCCCTTACGTAATAATTTGGTCTTCATAAATTTTGGGGTAAAATGAAAAGAGTAAGAAATTTAAATAAAATTGGTGGATAAAAAAATGTATATATATATATATATATATATATATATATATATATATATATATATATATATATATATAAAGAAGAAATTAATTATTTAACTTGTGAAAGTGTAAAAAGATATTAAATTAATAATAAAAGGAAAAGAGGGTAAATTGCGCAACTGTCATTTTGGCTCTAATAAAAAAGGGGAAAGAAGGAAATATAAAATTTAGGAAACTAGGAAATGGAGGTAACATAATAAGGGAAAGCGGGGAACTTATGTTAAAAAGCAAGGTCAACTTAGTAAAGAATCTGCGATTAAGAACCTTCTAAACTGAACTAAATTAGCAACTTCGTTTTAGGGAAAGTATTTAAAACCCGTAAGAGAATCTAGGGACACCTAGGAGTAAATTTAGGAGTAACTCTAGGTGGGTGAGGGAAATGAGACAAATATTAAATTAAAGAAAATAATTATTGGAGGAAAGTGGGGGATGGATGACACTTGTACGAAGGAGAATTATTAGAAGATTTTTATTAAAACTTAAATAAAATGAGATTTAGGGAATGTTTGGAAGTTCTAAAACTCTATAAAAGAGAGGAAGGAGTAGGATGTAGGGGATCAATTGTTAGCATAACGTTACGCTTCCATATTAGTGACTTGACTGATTTACTTGTGGGGAGTTGGGATTTCCCAGCTCGGATAGGAGTGGTAGCTCAGCCTTGTGAGGCGAGTTGGGATCTAGACGTACCATTTGGATAGTGTATGGCCCCAACAGAGTACCCCTAGCGTTAGTTGGGAGGTACCAGTGAGGTCTTGACGGCCGACGAGCAGGATTGCATCGAGCGCGTTGACGACACTCAAAGCAGGCGAACAGGAAAAGGTACGCTTTTTCGATTGAATGATAGATGGATGTAAAATTTATGATTAGGATCTTGTTGAAATGAATGGTTTTCATACTTCGGTGAATATCATTGTGTAAGGGATGAGAAATATATATTACCTCTTCTAATTTAAATAGATAATGGATGAAAAACAAATATTACTTCAACAATTGTTAATATGTAATGGTTGTAAGAATATTCCTCAGCGATTGTAAATGTGTACCAATATAAAGGTTTCCTTTGCACTAGGATAATGATGATTGCATGTTTTTACTGAAGGGATAGAGTTTGTTTTTAATGGTTAGTCATTGATTTGGTGGTTGGCGATTAAAATAGGTTCTAAGGCTACGTTAAAGCTGTGAGATCTTCCAGCTGTTGTTGTTATTATAATTATTATGCCCAGCCCAACCTTGTCCCTTAAATCCTCAAGGGATTATCACATTATTTGACTGGCCTGAGACTTGGTTCCCCCCTCCTTGGTGGCCTTGCTTGGCGTTTGGAACTTGTGCGTTGAAATTTAACCTAACGTTGTTGTGTGATTAAAAGATGGATGTTTTTGTAGCCCTCGGGTGCTTGGCAGGAAGGCCCAATAACTTTTTATTTCTTGCATTTCTCTTATCATGCTACGTGTTTTTAATTTTGACTACGCCTTATGTATGAAGGGGAAATTTCAACTGTGTATTATTGCTTCCTGGAAATTTAAGATTTGCGTGGATACAATCCCAGGTGAATTAAAAAAGGGGGGTGAATTATTTTTACTAATGGCATGTGAATCCCCTTCTTCAAATATGTTTTATTTTTGAGTGAAACTACTGAGCGTGAATCACGAACAGGTGGATTCCACGCTTTTCTTGTGCTCTGCAACTTATTGAATTTTTCCGGCTAAATTACCTGGCGAGATACCCTTGGTTACTTTTCCCTAAGATGGATTTCTGGCTTCTTTGAATGTGGCTTTCTCCCCCTTGCTGTTACGATTCTCTGGCTATAACCTAGAGCCATTCTTACTAAAATTCATCCAATTTTTAATTTCATCACCGTTTCTCTTTTTGCAATCACTTAGCAAATCATGTTGATGGATAACATCCCTGTGGAAATTGTATTCTCTCACATTAAAAATTGAAACAAAGGGATGAATCATTTGAGCATTTCCATACCCAGAAAGAAATTTGACAAGTAACTAGGCAATTTAGCTTCTGAATACTTTCAGGACTCCTCATTACCCATCGTCGAAGCTAGTTGAAAAGCCTAAATTTGACTGTAACTGTCAAATTTGAAGATTGGGTAGCATTTCAAATTCCAACCCTGCCCGAGAATAAAGATATTGAACCCTGCACATATGAAAATAATCGGACAATGAAAGTGGCGATATTACTAAGACATTGTTGGGATCATGCCTCTCTAGTTTTTTTAGAATACCTGACTTGTCTAGGAAAAAGGGTAATAATTGAAATTTTGTGAGAGAAACGTACTTATGCATAGAAGAGTAACCATAACAAAACCAAACCAAATCACTGGAGTCTTTTTGGTAAAAAAAATTTCACTTGTTAGAAGAGGTTTGTCGGCGTAATGAGGAGGTTCATTATATATTTTTTATTGATCATGCGACCTTGTTTTGCAAGAGTGCCATGCCAGAGGGAATAACCTGGGCTCCAGGGAAAGTGCTCTATTTCCATGCTTCCACTCGTACCTCTATTTGAATATTAGGTAGCATTGATAATTCTAGGGAGGGTGTTTCATCCACACTACCTAAATAAGTGTCCACTTCAGAGAATTGTATCAAAAGAAGAATAATAAAATTGAAAATACAATATGAGAGGTGAATACACTAGATTTCTTGGTGTCACATACAAAAGTAGAAGGCAACGAGGCAGATAAAATTTCTTTGCAGTGGAAGAAGAAGCAAGGGAAAATCAACTGGAGGTTGGACAAGTGGAAAACATGGGTGATGCCAATGAGGAAAGGGGAATGCAGATCTTGGAGATCTTAGAAGCTAGAAAACAACATCTTACTCAATTTATAGCTTAGTTACTCGCCAATAAAACCAATTAGAATCTTGGGAGTAACCATGGAGCAGGGGGGTCCAATGTGAATAATGGAGCCAAACGAAATAATGAGATTCTCATACTTAACGATACTATTTTTCCTATGTAGATTGGTGCTAGGAACACTAGCAGGATAGTCCCTAGACCTATTTTACCCAATTTTTTGGGAAACCAACCAACGAAAAATCAAGGGCAACAAGTTCTAGGTGAAACTTTTTAGGACTATATTAGAGAATATTAAGCCCTAGGTGATGAGTTTCAAGCATCCATGTCACTTCAAGACTTATGCACAATCAAAGACATGAATAGACCAAGGGATCATAATAGGGTGCAATAGAACAAGGATCTAGCATGAAAGTTGGGGAAGCTATGCATTCCTTCCTTCGATGGGTCTAATAGGAGCACAATGTTAGGGTCCTAACCCGCACATAGGTAGAGAAATATATTCAGATGTAATAAAGGTCAATATTAATAAGGCATTTCAATAAAATAGAATAGGGAAGATGTAATAAGACCTAATAGAAGCTTTCACTTCTAGAAGGATCTTCCTCTAGATGCTTTTTTTTAGTATAAATAAGAGTCGAGGGTATGAGAACCCTAACTTGGAGATTATTGTAACAGAGCTCTACTCAACTAGAGGTTGCCCCCTCGAAGAGGCCTGTGAAAATTGATTTCTAAATCAAAGTGCCATTTCAATTGTTGTTCTTATATTATTTATGTGTCATTGTGGAGATTATGTTGGTTATATTACTATTATTCTGCCATTTCTAGCATTTTATTTTTGTTCTATGTATTTATTATATCTGGTATCTTGCAAGTGGTATAAGAGCACTTTCCTTGGCAGAAATTGTGGGAATTGTTTTTCAAGGTAGAGACGTATTCCAGCGTCTTTAAGCCACAAATATCTATTGTTATGTGCATAAACTTGCAGTTGAGGGATTCATACACGCAAGAAATACAAGTGGTTCTTAAGCGCACATATGTTGGCCACCCTTGTAACCCCTTGTTGGTACCCCTTCGAGTGGTAGAGAATCAGACAACACCTGTGTACAGATCTGCCTAGATTTCTTGAAGCCCTCTTTAGATAAACCTATCAGCTGCCAGACTGCTATAGTGTCACCGAGAACAACACTTAGGAAGATACTCTGTAGTACCTGGGTAGTTGGGTAGTACGGATAAGGGTACAGTCTATCCCCTTAGTGCCCTGAGATACTGGGATGGGTACTACTATTGGACCCCGCACGTATATCAGAGAGCTATAGCACAGGGCAAACCCTTGTCTGTAGAACCCTTGAATACCTAACCCTTGGGGGACAGAAACATAAACAAATTAAACCGACCAGATCTATTGCCGCGCAACTGTTTTCAAGTTTCCAAGTAAATACACATTTCTTTCTGGTTAAGAATTTGGAGATTTCATCACTGCAGTATTCTTCATACTGGAGTATAACTCCGCAAGTGTACCAAAAAACAAAAAAAATTCTGGAATTTTTTTCACCATTATTTGAGACCTGTTCCATTAGATTCATCTCTTCTCCCTTATCACATTCATCCATATCATTTTTCAACAAAATTTTTTGACCCCACCCACCCTTTTTCAGTTCACCCATCCTCATGGCCCATACCTGTAGCCAAGACCTGGAGTCTTGCTTCAACACCTTGCAATCTAGTTTCCTCCAAACCCAAAAAGAAGTGAAACAACTCAGTGCTACTATTGACTCCATGGATACATCCATCAATACAACCATAAATACCTCCATGCAGTCCTCAATGGAGGAAACGAAACAAGAACTGACCACCCAACTTGAATCTGTCTTTGCATCACTCTGTACCAAGCTGAAGATCCCTACCGATGACCCTTTCCATGACGCACCTCCCAAGACTGAAGATGAACATTCCTCCCATTCCCATACCTTTCAGCACCATCACTTTCAATGTGACCTACACCTTCCGCGGGTGGGTGTGACAAAATTTGATGGTTTGGACCCCATTGGTTGGGTCACCCAAATGGAACATTATTTCTCTCTATACAACATTACAGATGACTTGGCCAAACTCCGATATGGTGTTCTCCATCTAGATAAAGAACGCTGGCAATGGTGGCAATGGAGAAAAACTTCCCATCAAGGGTATATTGGTTGGACCCAATTTGTGACTGAGATTTATGAATGGTTTGACACTGACACCAACCATTTCGGCCGTTTGACAAAATTGAAACAATCAAGAAAAATAGAAGACTTCATAGCTGCATTTGAGCACCTGGCTTTTCGAACAGAGGGCATGACTGATGCTTTCTTTCGAGAGTGTTTTATCAGTGGCCTCAAGGAGGAGATTCGGGCCCATGTCCTCATGGCTCGACCTGCAAGTTGGGTGGAGGCTACTAAAAAAGCTAAAGAAGCACGACAAATTGTTTCCTCTCAAAACCGTAAACCTTCCTTTATCCCTCGCCCTAAACCCATAAACCCCACTACTCCCTCTGCCCCATTAAAGATCCAAAAATTGACCAGGGATGAAATGGTTGAACGCCAACTCAAATGCCTCTATTATAATTGTGATGACAAATATTTCCCGGGCCAAAAATGTAAGGAACAAAAGATTTTTATGGCCATCTCTGAGGATATTTCGGAAGAGGATTTTGAAACTCCCCTTGTGCATGAGTCACTAGAAATCACTGACATAACCCCTCCCTCTGACCCTCTCAAATTGGAACCGATCATTTCCCTCAATGCTCTCATTGGATTCTCTGCCCCCCAAACCCTCAAGTTAATCGGTTACATCAAGCACCGAAAGGTCATCATTCTGGTTGATAGTGGCAGCACCCATAATTTTAATCATCGCCGCATTGCCCAAGAAACCCATTGCTACATCCATGTTGTCAGGAATTTCCAAATCATGATTGTCAATGGTGGTTATATGAAATGTGGTGGGCGCTATGAAAATGTGTGTCTCCAAATCGGTGACTACCACCTAAAATTCCATATGTTTGCTATTGACATGGGTGGTTGCGACATTGTGTTGGGTGCAGACTAGCTAAGGAATTTGGGTCCCATTCCTATAGATTTTAAGGACTTAACCATGCAATTTGACCAAGAAGGCCACCAATATAAATTCCAAGGCATCACTACTGGTTCACTTGAGGTCATCAGTTCCCATCGCATGGAAAAGTTTCTCAAAAAGGGTCACTCTTGTGTCATTACCCAACTCCATGCCATACAAGTAACATAGACACCCTCGGTGCCGCAAGACCTCCAAGCCCTCCTTTCTAAACATCAAATGGTATTTTCCACTCCCCAAGGACTCCCTCCTTCCCGCGGTGTTCATGATCATTCCATTCCCCTTGTACCAGGAAGCCTTCCTCCCAATATACGTCTGTATCGCCACCCCTTTGCACAAAAAATGAAATTGAGAAAATGGTCCAGGAACTCCTTACTATAGGCGTTATTCGTCCTAGTACGAGCCCTTACTCTTCTTCGGTCGTCATGGTCTTGAAGAAAGAAGGTTCTTGGAGAATGTGTCCTAACTTCCATGCTCTCAACAAACTGACCATTAAAGACAAATTTCCCATTCCTGTCATTGATGACCTCCTGGATGAATTAAGTGGTGCCCAATTCTTTACTAAACTTGATCTTCGCTCGGGCTATCACCAGATATGTATGAAAGAGGAAGACATTCCCAAGATGACATTTCGCACTCATGAGGGCCACTATGAGTTTTTGGTCATGCCCTTTGGCTTGTGTAACGTCCCATCCACCTTCCAAAGCCTCATGAACCATGTCTTCTATGCTTTTCTCCGTCATTTTGTATTAGTTTTCTTTGATGATATCCTCATCTATAGCAAAAACTGGACATACCATCTTACCCATGTGGATCGAGTTCTCCATCTACTCTCCCAGCACCAACTTTTCCTGAAACAGTCTAAATGTGCCTTTGGTGCCTCATAAGTAGAATACTTGGGTCATATGGTTGGCAAGGATGGCGTCAGGGTTGATCTGACAAAGATTGAAGCTATGGAAGACTAGACACACCCAAAGACTCTCGAAAGCTTGCATGGATCTTTGGGCTTAACAGGGTATTATCCCAAGTTTGTTAAGAATTATGGAAAGATTGCAACACCTCTCACTGCTCTCCTCAAAAAGAAATCTTTCACTTGGACTCTAGCCGCTGCTCAAGCTTTCCAAACCTTGAAGATCGCCATGTGCACCACTCCGGTTCTGGACCTTCCTGATTTCACAAAGACTTTTGTGTTGGAATGTGATGCCTCAGGGAAAGGAATCAGCGCTGTCCTTATGCAAGAGGGTAGACCTTTGGCATTGACCAACAAGAAACTATCTAAATTTTTTTGGGGGCAAACCCATCTATGAAAAGGAAATGTTGGCTATTTTTCATGTCATTGATCTGTGGCACACTTATCTCTTGGGACAATGTTTCCATATTATGATAGACCATCAAAGCCTCAAGTACTTCATGGAACAACTCATTTCCTCCTCAGAGAAAAAAAAGTGGGTGAATAAACTCTTTGGATATGATTATGAGATCATTTACAAGAAAGGCAAAGACAATGTGGTGGCGGATGCACTGTCCAGAAAATATGAAGACGAAGGATCCCTTTTTTCTCTTTCCTTCATTGTACCAGATTGGCTCCAAGTTGTTCGCCAGGAATGGCTACAAGATCCCAAAAGTTCACATCTGATCCAGCAATTGCAGACCAATGCTCCAGTTCCCTCAGGGTACTCTTGGCTCTAGGATGAGCTTCGATATAAAGTCCGTTTGTATTTAAGTAAACAATGAAAGCTTAAATCCATAGTACTTTCTGAGCTTCATTCTACACCCACAGCGGGGCACTCCGGGTTCACCAAAACCTATGACAAGGTCAAACATTATTTTTTCTGGGATGGCATGAAATAGGACATCCATAATTTTTTCGTTGAATGTGATGTGTGTCAACGCAACAAGGGAGAAACATTCAAATCTCCGGGCACACTACAACCGCTTCTAATCCCACCTACTATTTGGAAGGATATCTCTATGGAATTTATTACTGGGTTATCGAAATTGGGAAATAAATCAGTCATAATGGTGGTTGTGGATCACCTTTCCAAGTATGCTAATTTATGCGCTCTTCAAAACCCATTTACTGCATCCACAGTGGCTCAAATTTTCATGGACCAGGTCTTCAAGCTTCATGGCATGCCACACTCTATTGTTTTTGATCGTGACCCAACTTTCACAAGCAATTTTTGGCAAGACCTGTTCAATCTTCAAGGCACCCAATTGCATCTCAACAAAACTTATCATCCCCAGATTGATGGTAAAATAGAAGTTGTCAAAAAATGCTTGGAAACATATCTGAGGTGTTTTGCCTCTAAAAAGCAAAATCAGTGGGTTCAATGGTTACCCCTAACTGAATGGTGGTACAACACTTACTACCATACAGTTACACACATGACCCCTTTTGAAGCAGTATATGGATAGAAGCCACCTTTAGTTCTCTCATACTTACCGGGTACATTGAAGGTCCAGGTGGTTGACCAAATGCCTACAGTTCGAGAGGATATTCCCTATACCCTCAAAGAGAACTTGGTCATGGCACACAATCGCATGAAGCAATAAGAAGATCAAGGTCACTCTGAACGTTAATTTTCAGAAGGGGATCAGGTGTTTTTGTGACTGCAACCATATAAGCAAACTTCCCTCAAGGCTGAGCATTGTCAGAAGCTAGTGCCCAAATTTTATGGTCCTTATACCATTCTCAAGCATCTGGGACAAGTCGCCTATCAGTTAGCTCTACCCAGTCATTTAAAGATACATCTTGTTTTTCATGTTTCATGCTTAAAGAAGGTAATTGGAACTCGGTGCCAAATTCAAACCAACCTTCCCGAGTTAGCTGAATAAGGATCCATTTGGCTACAACCAGAAATAGTTTTGGACCAGCGTTAGCATCGCCTATGTCAGAGAACCATCAAGGAAGTGCTCGTCCAATGGAAAGATACAACTCCTGTCGATGCCACTTGGGAACCAACTACCATTTTGCAGCAGTTTCCACATCTCAAGCCTTGAGGACAAGGTTGTTTTTAAGGGGGCGGACATGTTAGGGTCCTAACCTGGACATAGGTAGAGAAATATATTCGGATGTAATAAAGGTCAATATTAATAAGGCTTTTCAATAAAATAGAATAAGGCAGATGTAAGAAGACCTAATAGAATCTTTCACTTCTATAAGGATCTTCCTCTAGATGCTTTTTTTTATTATAAATAGGAGTCGAGGGTATGAGAACCCTAGCTTGGAGATTATTGTAACAGAGCTCTGCTCGACTGGAGGTTGCCCCCTCGAAGAGGCCTGTGAAGATTTATTTCTGAATCAAAGTGTTATTTCAGTTGTTGTTCTTATATTGTTTTTGTGTCATTGTGGAGATTATGCTTGTTATATTACTGTTATTCTGCCATTTCTAGCATTTTATTTCTGTTCTGCATATTTATTATATCTGGTATCTTACACACAACCAGGGAATGGGTATAAAAACTAGATACATACTTCCATATCAACCCTACAACCAAGGCCGAAGTGATCAAATTCACTACTATGCACCTTGATGGAGATTCCCACGAGTGGTGGTACCATGGGTTGGTCACACTAGGACATGTGAATATCACCTCCTATTTGGACTTCAATCAGAAGTTAATGGAGAGGTTTGGTAAAAAGGATCCAGAGCTAAATTTCAGAGAGTTAGCACAACTCAAACAAGAGGGGTCACTAGATGCTTACATCACAAAGTTTCATAAGCTAGAAATGACAGTGTCAGATATATCAGAGTAGAGGCTTGTCATGTTCCTCATTTAGGGGTTGTTAGAACCACTTCTTAATTGGGTAAAGGATTTCAATCCTGAGACCTTGTAGGATATTTTTTCCAGGACAAGGGACATGAAGGGCATAGTCCCTAAAACAAATTTTTTTCCCAAACCCTTTATTCCAAAAAAAGGCAAGGACAAGAAGCCTAATGGGAAGGAATGTATGGGTAAGGAAAGGTTGGATGAGGAAACAAGAAATGAGCTAAGGAGTAAGAATATTTGTTTCCACTGCAAAGATCCATGGGTACCGGGACACAGGTACTAGGGGAAGGGTTAAGCCCAATATATTGAGGTACATTCAAATTCTGATGAGGAGGAGGAGGAGTAGGAGGCTTCTCTCGAGCAGGGAAAGACATAGAGGAAAAGTATAGTGAGGAGGCCAAGGAGGTTGTTATAGCCCCATTATCTGGTACCCTGAGATTCAACACCTTCAGATTTAAAGGATTCATAAGGGGATAGGGAGTCACAAACTTGATTGATGGTGGGGAAACCCACAACTTTATTGATGTCTCCTGGGTGGCTAGGAGACGAGTAGCTACAAAGGAATTTGAGGGGTTCAAAGTAGAGATGGTCGGTGGATTTAATGTGTCTTGCACAAAGAAAATTCCTATATTGGCCTAGACAATTGTTAACTAGACCTTGACAAAACAATTTTATGTGGTGGATGTGGTCGATTCAGATGTAGTGTTGGGAGTTCAGTGGCTTCATACATTGGGGGATATTACCACAAACTACAAACAAATGTCCATGAATGTATTCATGCCAGGAGGGAAACATGTTGTACTGCGAAGCATGGTGAACAATTCCCCTATAGTAGTATCAAACAAAATAATGGAAGCCATATTCAGACTTAGAGATCTAGTATATGAAACATAATGCTTTATTACATCCTAGACAGATGATGAAGGAAAAAAGAACTATCATAGATACATCTAGGATTTATTGAGAAGACGTGACAAGGTATTTGGGAAGATACATCCAGGGAGACCTTTTGACAAAGGGTTTGAGCACACCATCGAACTTGAATAAGGGGCCAAACCAATGATCACCACCCCATACAGGAATCCCAATAAGTTCAAAGATGAAGTAGAAAAATCAATCAAGGAGTTTCTTGACATGGGGCACATAAGACCCAGTTCCAGTCCTTTAACTTCTTCGGTGGTCTTGGTTAAAAATAAGGATGGGACCATGCATATGTGTGTTAATTATTGGGCCTTGAATAAGAAAGCAATAAAAACAGGTACGCCATACCCATGATCGATGAGATGCTAGATGAGATACACGAAGCATAATATTTATTGAAGATTGATCTTCGATCTAGATATCATCAGATCAAAGTCCATGAGGACATTCATAAAACCCCTTTAGGTGCCATTTTGGGCACTATGAGTTCTTCTTCATGCCTTTCGAATTGACCAATGCACATGGCACTTTCCATTCATGCATAAATCACATATTTAGAAAGCAGTTGTGGAAGTTCCTATTGGTATTCGTTGATGATCTCTTGATCTAAAGTAAGAACTAGGAGGGGCATTTTGTGCACTTGGAGGAGTTTCTAAGTATTATGGATGGGCAGTCCTTATATGCCAAGGAATCTAAGTGTGAATTCAATATGAGAGAGGTTCTCTACTTGGGGAATATAGTCAGTGCAAAGGGAGTGCAGGTTCACAGGGAGAATATATAGGCTATACTATACTGGCCACCACCTAAGGATATCACACATTTGCAAGGGTTCCTTGGGATCTGTAGTTACTATAGGCGATTTGTGTCAAGATTCTCTCAGTTGACCACCCCTCTTACATATCTAACAAATAAATGGGATTTTTGTTGGACAGAAGAGGCCCAGAAGACCTTTAATAAGATGAAGGAAGTGATGAGTTCTTTCCCCCTTTTGGCACTTCCTGATTTTACTTAGCCATTTGTATTAGAGTGTAATGCATCTGGTGTGGGCATAGGAGAGGTTTTGATGTAGCAAAAAAAATTGATTTCATACGAGAGAAGGAAGATATCTGCCCTTAGGAGACTTTATCCTCTCTATAACAAGGAAATTCTCACCATAATGCATGCATTGGAAAAATGGATAAAATACTTGGTAGGTGGGAGGTTTGTGGTCAATACTGATCACAACAGTTTGAGGCACTTCTTGGGGAAAAATGATCTTAACGAAAGGAAACAAAAATGGGTTAGTAAAGTGCAAGCCTATGACTTCAATATTGAGTACGTTAAAGGAAAGAACAATGTCTTTGTTGATGCTCCATCCATAAGACCATAGTTGTGCTTGTTATTAGAGATGTTTGCGGATTATAAATACGAGCTCCTCGTGGAGTATTCCAAGAGAAAATTTTCTTGTGAGGTGATGGATAATAGCGTATAAGATGACATGTACAACATGGTAGATGATATCATATACTAAAAGGGTCTCATATACTTGGTTCTGAAGTCCAAATTAAAGGATAAAATTATGAAAGACATGCATGACACACCTTTAACTGGGAATCCAAGATATTTCAATACATATAGGAAGATCAGAGAGAGGTTCTCATGGAAGGGCCTCAAAGATGTTGTATTGAGACATGTGCGGGAGTGTGTGACTTTTCAACAAAATAAGGTTGAAAAAACCCACCTTCCAGGATTACCTCATTCACTGCCCATTCCATAGTAGAAATGGGAGAGCATATCAATGGACTTTATCACAGGGTTTCCAAAGACAGAAGGTCGAGATTTCATTTATGTGGTGATCATTAGGTTAAACAAGTTCACTTATTTCTTTTCCATATCCTCATAGTACAAAGCAACACAGGTAACATATTTATTCTTTAGGGAGATATTGAAGCTTCATGGGTTGCTGAAAAATATTGTTAGTGACAGGGATGGTCGATTTATGAGTTATTTTTGGCAGGAACTGTTCAGGATCACAAGCACAGAGTTGACTCCCAGTATGAGTTACCACCCATAGATAGATGGCCAAACAGATAAAGTGAAAAAATGGTCAGAGGGGTATTTGTGTAACTACGTGGTCGGGCAACAGAAGACATGGGTTAAGTAGTTACATTTGGGTGAAAATTATTATAAAACCACTTATCATATGTCTGTGGGGATGTCACCATTTAGGTAATTATATGGATACGATGCCCCATCCTTTGTAGACTTGGCGTTTGGGGAAAATAGAGCTCCCAAGGTGAAATAGTGGATTTAGGAGAGCCAATATATTCTCAACGCTCTTAAGGATAACCTACATATGGCCCAGAACCAAAATAATATATATGTATATAGACACAGGTTCAAGTGCACCTTGGAGGTAGGGAACTTGGTGTTTCTCAGGTTGCAACCATATAGACAGTCTTCTATGAAGAAGAGTGGTGCAGAGAAACTTAAGCCACGATTTTACGGACCTTAGAGGGTGACCAAAAGATTTGGTGAAGTGGATTATGATCTGGAGTTTCCAGAAGGGAGTAAGATTCATAACGTGTTTCACATCTCTTGTCTCAAAATGAAATTGGGACAACACATCACAACTTCAACAAAAATGCCTCCATTGGATGAGGAGGGTAGCTAATACTAGTTCCCGAGGAAGTATAGGAGATTCAGGAAAAGAAGATTTGGAATAGGGTAATCATGGAATATCTGGTCAGATGGAGACATTTTCTTGTAGAAGACACCACTTGGGAGAGTGAACAAATTTTGTAGCACCCGAATCTGCAATTTCTTTGGGATAAGAAATCTCGGGGAGGAAGGATTGTCATGTCCCCTTCGAAGTGATCATGGGACTTGGATGCAGTAGTCTAAGTAATTCTTGTAGGCTATAGTCTATAAGAAGGGAATTAATTAATTATTTAATGTCTGAAGGGGGAAAGTGCCTAACAAAACGACATTGGATAATTAAAAAAGGGAAAAAGGGAAAAAGTGCTTAAAGTGGCTTAGGAAGAATATGAAGCATCACTTAAATTGATTAAAAGGGTAAAAGGGTTGCAAAAGAGTCAACGAAAAAATAAAAGGGAAAAAGGAGGGTGCCCTCTCTCACTCTAGCATTGGAATTTTTCTAATTTTCTCATTGAGAGATCTCATTGTGGTTTTGGAAGTCTTGGGACGAAAACCTTAGGAGGATTTTCAGAGATTGGCTTCGGTGGTGAGACCATCCACCCTAGCTAGTCTAGTTGGGAAGAGATCATATTCATATTTCTTCGATGTTCTTAATTTGTAGTTGATATTTCATGGTAGGGATTGAGTTTCCTTTCATTGTAGCTGATTTATTTTGTTTGGAGGAAAAAGATTGGTTTATGTGGGTCGAATCTCATTGAAGAGGATGATTTAATGATCCAGATTATTTTCGGCATGAAATGAGAATGAAGATATAATAAATAAATGTACAGAGAAATCTCAGATACCCAACATTATAACATAAGTGTATCATATATGAAACCATAAACACAGATATATAGTAATACACAATTTTGTATTAATGAGCTACAATGTACAAAGACTGTAAAATACAGAGTGAAAGACTCACTAGAATGGTGGCAACTTATCTATGAGAAGAGATGTGTTGGATACTCGCATCTGTGAGAAGATAATTTTAGATTGAGGATCCAACGACCTTTTTATCATAAAGAAAATCCAAAACCCTAACCCCAGAAGATGAGAAGCCAATAGTTTTGTGGACCCCATTTTATGTAGTTTGGTGTATCAACTTCTCAGGGCGTAACTTTGGCTTACGATATTTGTTTTGGGCGCACGATAGCTCATGGAAAAGGTATAATCAAGGAGATTCATTTTTGGGGCTCAATTAGAGACTTTTGATATCATTGAGAATATAGATCCAGAAAAACCTTCATTTAGGCCCTCAAAATGGCCCCCAAAGTTAAAAACTGCTCAAAATAGTAAATTTCCAAAATTCCCAGAAAACTATTTTGAGCGAGTTGGAAAAGGTGGGTGGCCACCGATATCCACCTGGATCAATACTCCCTCCTTAGGAAGAATTTTTCTCCATTGCATTGAGTGACCGGGGGAGAGGGAAAAGAGTTTTTTGAATCTACATTTTGATGAGTTGCTTGCCTTGTTGGATAAGTTGCGCTGCTTAGATTTTTAAAGGTATTTAGGAACTTGTGGTTGGAAGGTGATGCAAGAGCATCTCTCCACGTCTGCCAGCTAGCCAACCAGCCACATCAACCAGTGCATTAAAAGTCGAAGAGAGGCGCATCCCTCGTCTTCAATTTTTAATTTGAATGTAATTAAATGTTTTAGGCTATTGAGCCATGAGGTTGTGCTTTGCACAGACGTAGAGTAGATAGGCCTTTAATGTTTTGAAGGATGAGATCTAGATCCGATTTGCGGACTAGACAGCCCTTTCAATGCCATTGAATAGGGTAGGTATATTGGAGGGAAGAGCTCGAAGAGCCCCTCATGTAAAAGATCAATTTCTATCTCATTTGGAAGATAGAATAGAGGAGAGGGTAGTTATCATAGAGAAGAGAAGAGAACAGTCGAGACTTTGTTACAGGCCATGCTCAGGAACACCTTGTATAAACAGACATTTTTCATTTTAATACAAACAACAGTTTTTCCTACATGTATTATGTGTTGAATGAATGTCTGTGAGTGTTCTTTATATGATATGAATGTATGTTGTAGATGTATGTCAAGCATTTGCAGGGAGTTGTTTGAGTTTCAGGTTTGAGAGGTTCTTTGTGGTTTCATGCCAGGAGGGCGTGACAAGGTACTATGGTCTTTGAATACCAGTGCATAGATGCACTTCTAAATGCTGCGGATTCAGACAAAGACGTGCCGAGGCACAAAAGATGAAATCAACAACTCGGGAGGAAGACCTCAAGGTTGCTGAATACCTTGGAGGAAGGGCTGTGAAGTAGAACACCATTGTATATAGAATCTATGAGGAGTTATGTGAAGCTCTGCTAGGTGGGCATTGAGCAGGTGCAAGGGAGTGCACAGAAGACAGAAGAACTCTACTGTGAGTTCAGATTGAATACACAATCACTAAGGATTCTGAGAGCTTTGCCAGGTGGGCATTGAGTAGGTGTAAGGAGAGGACATAACTACTGGATGTTTTGTGAGAAGATACTATACTAGATGGGCATTGAGTAGGTGTGAAGATAGGCACAGAAGAAAATAACTCTTTGAGTTTTGGATTAGAATAAGAATCCAAGGCGAGGGATCTTCAAAAGGTTGTTGAACACCTTGAAGGACTCAGCAAGAGGTTGCTTGAGTGAAGGATAGACAGGAGGGCATCCATATTTCTCTATCTGAAGGAGAAGGAAAATGATAAATTTCTTAGAGGTTGAAGCTATAGGAAAAGCTCAGAAGGAATAGCGCTTTGTGTGCACAGACAGAGCCTGTAGAGGTAGAAGAAGTTGAAGAATCCTTCAAGGATTTGAATTAAAGCTCAGGAGGAGGCACAACAACTATTCGATCAAACTGCAAAGGAGTTCTAGACCATTAGTTTTCCATGTCTAGAAAGGAGCAGGAGGAGTGCACAGGGAGAGGCGATCGTGAACCGTCGGATGTCACTTAGATACCCATCATCCATTGGATCTAACAGGAGTTGCACAGGAGTTAAACCCTCATAAGCAGAGGTGAAAGTCCCAAAATGCGTTGGGATATCGAGACTTCAGAAATTGGGATATTAAAAGTCTCGAGGACAGGAGACCGAGAATCTCCATGGTGAAAACAGTGAATTTGATCTGAGCCATTTGTTTGGAAGCAGACACGTGTCACAAAATCACCCATATCGAGGATTCAGACATCGGAGGATAGAAGAGGAAGTCCTTCAACTTCGTGAGCGGCGAAGTGGCTAGAAGATCAGGACCATCCGTCAGAGGAGGACAGGTGGAAAAGATCTAAGGATCTTGCGAACTTGGAGGTTATCAAGGTGAGAGCCTAGGATTTGAGTGCTCGAAGTCGCGAGAAGAGAAGTAGAGAGAAGATCATAGCTATTCATTTAGGAGGACAGGTGGCGGAGATCTGAGGATCTCGCGAACTCGGAGGTTCGCAGGGTGAGAGCCCAAGCATTGGGTGCTCCAAGTCGCGAAGTCGCGAGGAGTGAGGAAGGAGGATAGTCATTGGATCTGGGTCACAGGAGGATCGTTGGATAAGAACCCCATCGTATTTCGACGTTTTGGGGGTTCGGAGGTTGAGAGGACCTCGTCTCGACATCAAAATTCCCGAAGTTGCAAGTGGCGATAAGGAGTATTGAGAATTTCAAGATCTCAACACTCGGGTGTCCGGGATACTAAGGAAGTGTCACTTGGGGAGAAAAATCGTGAAGTGTCAAAAACAGGCATGAGAGACATGTGGTAGAACCGTACTGTGGGCCCGCAGAATAGAAAGGCGAACACACGTCATATTGTGAAAGGAGTCAACACTCCGTTGACTTCTCGGGTCTCGGAGGTTCACGAGATAAGAGCTGGGAGTTTGACAATGAAACTCACGAAGGGGCGAGAAGAGAGAGGCACTAACATTAAGCCTAGTCGGCGGTCACGCATAGGAGGCACTGACAAGGAAAGGGGCTATAACCATTTTGCGATCTCGGTTATCACAAGATTGGAGAGTAAGAGTCGGGAGTCACGACTTGCAAACTCGCGAGAGGCAAGATTTCATCAATAGACCTTAGGTTAGGCCCATGGTCATAGAGTTGTGGTCGCTTGGGAATATAGGAGCTCGTGCCTAGTACTGTTGGCATAGGGGAGCTACGAAAGGACCTGTGGATCGGGTTTTAATAGAGATTCCAGTAGGGAATCGAAAGAGCCACTTTGACTCCGAAGGTGAAATTAGAATGATCCTTAAGACTGGGAGGTCAGTGCAGAGACTCTGTCGAGGCAGAGTTGGCGTCTACATCATCAAGTGGTATCATAGCTTGATTCTTGCTTGTATATTTTAGGCAAGGGAAGCCAGAGAAGAAGAGCACTCTGATACACACATCAAGTGGTATTAGAGCTTGTTTCTATTTGTACATTTCAGATAGAAGGAGCAGAGGAAGACAAAGTATCGAAACTCTGTAAGGATTGTTTGTAGGTAGGCAACAGTCCATAGACAACCAAGAGGACTATAGGAGAAGCTGAAACACTCAGGGTTTCAGCGTGACAACAACATATTTTCCAGGAGGGCAGACAGAGACAACAACATGGCTACTGAAGGCTGTAGGTATGCTGGGAGGAAGACCAAAGTAGAACAACTTGCAGAATTAGATAAATAGCTCGCTGATATAAGGGCAGACATGGAAAATCTTGCATTACAGATGCAGTAGAAAGCCAAGCCAAGCCAAGGTGGGTGTATGAATGGCCCATGAGGAAGGCAAAAGAAAAATGGCCAGTCAAGCAGCTGATGGTCATAAGACAACGTAGGATGATAAGAGGATGGTTGAGGTATGTGGAAAACCTCAATGGACCAGAAGAAGAAATGGTTCATATATGTGAACCAGAGACTAGGAGAGATCTCAGTGAAATGGGATCGATTGAAGATCGCAAGCACTGCCAGGAGGGCAGAGAAGAAATTCCCAATTGCCAGGTGGGTAAGGAGTTGATATCAGCTGAGGATCTCATAGACTGTCATGAGGACAGCCAGGGAATTTCACAATGCCAGGTGGGAAATGAATTGAGATTACTGCAAGATCTCATGGACTGCCAGGAGAGCAGTGGAAGGTTTCCAAATTTCCATGTGGGCAAGGGAACAAAGATGGGATCAGTTGATTCCATAGACTGTCAGGAGGGCAGCAGATAAATCCCAATTTTCCAGGTGAACAAGGATAAGCAGATGAGGCTATTTGAGAGTCTCATAAACTCAGAAGTGAGTTCGAACCAGCCAGAGTAGCTGACAAAAGAGGAGGAAGATTAGAATAGTAGTCTAATGATTGGGGGAATTTATATATTCCTACCATTTGCCCAAGAGGAGGCGGAAATCTATTTTGTAGATGCAACAACAATAGAAGGACAGCTAGATGAGACTGTCAAAGAGGAATTGGAGTAGATATATGAGGCTACCCAAGAAGAAAAAGAGAATGAGCATTTTGAGGAATGGCTCAACATTTTTGGCCAGGAAGATGAAAAGAAGGAAGCTACAACACTGAAGCTAACCGCAGAGGAAGAAGTCGAAGAGCAGGTAGGTAGATTAATTACTCCATGGGAGATGGAGCTGAAGATGTTGGAGGATTGGCTGAATAATCCTGAGCCAGCAGGAGAACTGGCAGAAATTGAACTGTCAGAGAAGGTGACTGAAAAATAGGTCAGTCAAAGCGAGACTGCAACGTTGAAGTCTATAGCGGAGTGGACACTTAGTGCCATAGAAGATGATGAAGAAGAAAGCATGGGAGATCACAGTGATCTTCCCAATTGCAGAAAAATTTTGCAGTTGGGCAGACTGCAAAAGTAGAGCCAGCCATTGGAGCAGCTGAACAAAGTGATCGAGATTATCAGGAAGCTGATGATCAAGTCAGCAGAGACTGTCAGCAAGAAGAATTTGGACAGAGAAACAATAGCAGCAACAACAGCGAGGAGATGGAGCAGATGAACAGTTCCATAGATTTGTTTGGGATCTAAGAGGATTTCCCCAGCTAAGAGGGGAATCTCATGAGTAGGAGCTCATGAATTTTTCAGCTGAGGAGTATGATGCAGGAGCATCTTTCCAGGTCTTCCATCCAGCCAGCTAGCCACGTCATCACATGCATTTAAATCTTAAGAGAGGCGCATCCCTCGTCGTCAATTTTGAGTTTGAATGTAATTAAATGTTTTAGGCTGTTGAGCCATGAGGCTATGCTTTGCACAGGCATAGAGTAGATAGGACTTTAATGCTTTGAAGGCTGATATCTAGATCCGATTTGTGGACTAGACAACCCTTTCAATGCCATTGAATAGGGTAGGTAGATTGGAGGGAAGAGCTCGAAGAGCCCCTCATGAAAAAGATAAATTTCAATCTCATTTGGAAGATAGAATAGAGGAGAGGGTAGTTATCATAGAGAAGAGAATAGAAGAGCCGAGACCTTGTTACAGATCATGCTCAGGAACACCTTGTATAAACAGGCATTTGCCATTTTAATACAAACAACATTTTTTCCTGCATGTATTCTATGTTGAATGAATGTCTGTGAGTGTTCTTTATATGATATGAATGTATGTTGTAGATGTATGTCAGGCATTTTCAAGGAGTTGTTTGAGTTTCAGGTTTGAGAGGTTCTTTTTGGTTTCATGTCAAGAGGGCGTGACAGAGTACTGTAGTCTTTGAATACCAGTGCATAAATGCACTTCTGAACTCTACAGATTCAGACAAAGATGTGTCGAGGCACATAAGATGAAATCAACAACTTGGGAAGAAGACCTCAAGGTTGTTGAATACCTTGGAGGTAGGGCTGTGAAGTAGAACACAGTTGTAGATAGAATCTCTGAGGAGTTCTGTGAAGCTCTGTCAGGTGGGCATTGAGCAGGTGCAGGGGAGTGCACAGAGGACATAAGAACTCTACTATGAGTTCAGATTGAAGACATAATCACTAAGGATTCTGAGAGCTCTGCCAGGTGGGCATTGAGCAAGTGTAAGGAGAGGATAAAACTGTTGGATGTTCTATGAGAAGATACTCTGCCAGGTGGGCATTGAGTAGGCAGATAGGCACAAAAGAAAAGAACTCTTTGAGTTCTGTATTAGAAGAAGAATCCAAGGAGAGGGATCTTCATAGGGTTGTTGAACACGTTGAAGGACTCAGCAAGAGGTTTCTTGAGTGAAGGATAGCAAGGAGGGCATCCATATTTCTCTATCTGAAGGAGAAGGAAAAGGATAAATTCCTTAGAGGTCAAAGCTACAGGAAAAACTCAGAAGGAATAGCGCTTTGTGTGAACAGAGAGAGCTTGTAGAAGCGCAAGAAGTTGAAGAATCCTTCAAGGATTCAAAGTAAATCTTAGGAGGAGGCACAACAGCCGTCTGATCAGACTGCAAAGGACATATGGACCATTGGTTTTCCACGTCCAGAAAGGAGTAGGAGGAGTGCATAGGGAGGGGATATTGTGAGCCATCGAATCTCACTTAGATACCCATCAGCCGTTGGATCTGATAGGAGTTGCATGGGGGTTAAACCTTCGTAAGCAGAGGTGAAAGTCCTGAAAGGTGTTGGGATATTGGGACTTCAAAAATCGGGATATAGGAAGTCTCGAGGACAGGAGATTGGGAATCTCCATGGTGAAAACAATGAATTTGGTCTGATTCGTTCATTTAGAAGCGAACGTGTGTCATGAGATCGCCCATATCGAGGATTTGAACATCGGAGGACAAAAGAGGAATTCCTTCAACTTCGCGAGCAGCGAAGTGGTGAGAAGATTAGGACCATCCGTCAGAGGAGGATAGGTGGTAGAGATCTAAGGATCTCATGAACTCGGAGGTTCGCAAGGTGAGAGCTTAGGATTTGAGTGCTCAAAGTCGCGAGAAGATCACAACCGTTCATTTAGGAGGACAGGTGGCGGAGATCTGAGGATCTCACGAACTCATAGGTTCGCAGGGTGAGAGCCCAAGCATTGGGGGGTCCAAGTCGCGAAGTCAATAGGAGCGAGGAAGGAGGATAGCCGTTGGATCTAGGTCACAGGAGGACCATTGGATCAGAACCCCATCGTATTTCGGCGTTTCGGGGGTTCGGAGGTTGAGAAGACCCCGTCTCGACATCAAAAGTCCCGAAGTTGTGAGTGGCGATAAGGAGTATTGAGAATTTTGGGATCTCGGCACTCGGGTGTCGGGGATACTAAGGAAGTGTCTCTTAGGGAGGGAAATCATGAAGTGACTAAAATAGGCACGAGAGACACATGGCAGAACCATGTTGTGGGCCCGTGGAATAGACATGTGGACACGCGTCATATTGTGGAAGGAGTCAACACTTCATTGACTTCTTGGGTCTTGGAGGTTTGTGAGATAAGAGTCGAGAGTTTGACATTGAAACTCATGAAGGGGTGAGAAGCGAGAGGCGCTATAATTAAGCCTAGATGTCGGTCACGTGCAGGATGTGCTAACAAGGAAAGGAGCTATAACCATTTCACGATCTCGGGTATCGCAAGATTGGAGAGTAAGAGTCGAGAGTCACGACTCGTGAACTCGCGAGAGGTGAGATTTCATTAATAGACACTACTACATATTGTAAAAATTTCGACGTTTTATTTGCGGCGTTATGGACAAAATTGCCCATATTGTCGCAAAATAGAGGAAATTTATAAAAAAAAAAGTTCATGTTGCCCGATAACATCGCTCTTTCCACGTTAACGTCGGTCTTGCTATGTTAACGTCTCTCTTGCCATGTTTTCCACTGGAACGTCACTCTTGCCACGTTTCTGAAGATGTATGTCGCAATTGCCACGTTAACGTCGGTCTTGCCACGTTAACGTCACTCTTGCCACGTTTTCCACTGGAACATCTTCCACTAGAACATCTCTCTTGCCACGTTTTCCACTAGAACGTCACTCTTGTCACGTTTCTGAAGATGTATGTCGCAATTGCCATGTTAACGTCGGTCTTTCCATGTTAACGTCGCTCTTTCCACGTTTTCCACTGGAACGTCTCTCTTTCCACGTTTGTGAAGATGTATGTCACAATTGCCACGTTAACGTCGGTCTTGCCACGTTTGTGAAAATGTATGTTGCAATTGCGACGTTTGCGAAACTAGGTTTTCCCCTCCAACGGTCACCTTAGTATGTTCACCAAGTCAAATACCAATGGTCACTTAGGACTTTTTTACGTCGGAATTGCGACGTTACAAAATCTATAAATATGTTGTAAGAATACGTTACAAAATCCTCAGATAAGTATGAGGAAGAATATGATTTAGAGACATAAATTGTGTCTTCTACAACATACCTGAGTTTTCCATCAAAGTTGGGATCTCCTAAAGATGATTTTGAATAATGATGCTACCTCTTTATCCTCCCATTCGCATACATTTACAGAACAAAGAAGAAAAGAAAG
Organism: Picea engelmannii; assembly: GCA_009831015.1. NCBI lineage: Eukaryota > Viridiplantae > Streptophyta > Pinopsida > Pinales > Pinaceae > Picea > Picea engelmannii. The sequence continues at coordinate 215,455 of ML809635.1, read as the reverse complement.
CATTGAAGACCCTTTATAAGTGTTTGCAAAGAAGTGGGCCCCTGGATCAAAAGATGTATGTACCAGACATCCATAGTGACATAATATCTTTTCAAATGAGAATTTGTAGCTTCTTACACAATTATCAATCCAACAACCTGAACGCCTACTCACTTCGTGAATAGATCTATGCCCATAATTACATATTGAAAGTGTCTTCTTCTTTTCTAATACAAAAGGTCCAATAAAATAGATTCCCCAATGATCAAAATTTTACATTAGAGGAATAGGTTTAAGTTTGTGAAAATCCCTTATCTTTGGTTTGTTGCTCACTTTTTGGCACTAGACACATTTATTAATCATTTGAAATAATC
>ML809635.1:161253-176432 GCA_009831015.1 Picea engelmannii | reverse complement strand
GCAATCTCCCACTTGGCTTGAGAGTGAAAGGCGAGATAGCATGGATGTTGAAGTGACTGAAGCTAAAGTGTGCACTGAAGGTTGCAAATAAGTTCTGTCTTTTCGTTGTCGTAAATTTAATTTTGAAGAAAATTTTAATGAAGAAGGAAGAAATTTCCATGTATGCTGTCACTAGATGACACCTATATGACTTACTCCTCCTTTGGGCTTGGAATGAATATTAGGTCTTGATATTGATATTGTATTTTTTTTTTAAATACCTACACAAAGGTGGCAATTGTGACATCTTTCACTCTCTTCCCGTCGCTATTGCCACATCCGAGACGTCTCTCTTTCCACCTCCAAGATTGTCGTTCCCATAGAAACCACGTTGGAGCTAGTAACTCCTGGCCATCGTTGTTTCCACCTGATGGACGTCGTTCTTGCAACGTTCAAGAGTGTCACTCCCATAGCAACCACGTCGGAGATAATACCTCATCCCGTCGGTCTTGCCACCTTCAGAACGTCTCCCTTGCCATGTTTGAAACATCTCACTTGCCACGTTTGAAATGTCGGTCTTGCCACCTTTGAAGCGTCTCTCTTGCCACGTCTGAAATGTCTCAATTTCCACGTTTGCAGCGTCTCACTTGCCAGGTTTGCAACTTTAGTCTTTCCATGTTTGCAACGTCTCTCTTGCCACGTTTGAAACTTCGGTCTTGCCATGTTTGAAACGTCTCTCTTGCCACGTCTGAAACGTCTCTCTTGCGACATTTGAAACATCGGTCTTGCCATGTTTGAAACATCTCTCTTGCCACATTTGGAACGTCTCTCTTGCAATGTCTGAAACATCGGTCTTGCCATGTTTGAAACATCTCTCTTGCCACGTTTGAAACGTCGCAATATAGACGAAAATTAGGTCGTCGGAAAAACGACGTCATGTGAAACGACGTTTGAGGGGGTCCGAGGTTTGTCGATATTCCGACAATAGAAAGTGGCAATTGCGTCGAACGAGCCATCGTAATTTGACCCAAATGCAGTAGTGAGACCTTGGGTTAGGCCCGTGGTCATAGTGTTGTGGTCGCTTGGGAAGATAGGAGCTTGCGCCTAGTATTGTTGGCACAGGGGAGCTCCGAAAGGACCTGTCGATCGGGTTTTAATAGAGATTCCAGTAAGGAATCGAAAGAGCCACTTCGGCTCGAAGGTGAAATTAGAATGATCCTTAAGACTGGGAGGTTAGTGCAGAGACTCTGCTGAGGAAGAGTTGGTGTCTGCATCATCAGAAGTGTTGGACCATTTTAAATAGTCTGGATACATGAGATGTTTGTGTGAAGAAAGAATATTTGTTCTTTGCTACAGTCTTTTCGACGTACTTTTGTTCAATAGAAGGTGCCTAGGTCAAGGATGTAGTGGTTGCAATATCCTTTTGTTCAGCTTTGAACAGATTGTGAAGAAGCTAAATTTTGTAGTATGAGATACTACCTTGCAGAAATGTTTAGGTGGGACAGTGGTATAAACCACCTCTGCTATCCCGTAGAGATGACCCCCCAAAGTAACAATGACACTATGGGGTCGGGACTCATAGATAGCATGGTTCTTCCACATATATGGTTGGCCCAAGAGAATATCACAGAGATCCACTCGATAAACATCACATAATACCTCATCCTTGAAGGGTTGGGTGTTGTATGACAATCGACACTGATGGCTAACATGGAGATCTCGTCCCTGGTGAAGCCACCCAATGTTGTATGGTTGTGGGTGCGGTGTTGTCGACAATCCCAACTGTTTGATGAACTCTTTTGAGATGAGGTTCTTCTGGATTTCACTATCAACAATAAAATGAAGAGCAGTCCCCTTTACCCACATCTGTGAATGAAAAAGGTGCTCCCCCTCTTAAGGATATGTTGGTTCTTCTAGTTGAATTGTTGCAGTCGCGGCAATAGAAGTGGGGTCTATGTCGATGATCTTTTTTCTGTCAGTATTCTCTGAATCAGATATTGAATCAGGGTTCGGTTCCTTGTCTTTGATTTCAGCCACTAATGACTTTTTTGAGCGACAATCATTAGTGTTGTGCCAGGGGATTTTGTGGAAATCAAACCATTTTCTGGTATCCTTCTTCTTCTTCCCGTGACCCTTCTTTTCCTATGGATTGGACTATTTTTCGAGAGATTGTTTGTTAGGGTCCTCTTTATCATACTTTTTTTGTTGCAGATTTGTAGACCCAAACTCCCATTTGTTCTGGTGCTTAAATTTCTTCTTGATTTTAATGTCATTTTGATAAGAAACACCGAGTGATGAGATGTCCAGAATATTCATTTTAGTTTGGATGTATCTGTGTACAACCCCATGGTATTTCATAACAAAATGTCGTTCAATGTTTTTGATACCCAGCTTGGTGCGCAAGGTATGGAAGGTATTGGTGAGCTCCAGAACTGCTTGGCCCCTCTCTTTTCAAAGTGTGGTCCATCTCATATATTGGTCCTCATAGTTTAGAACATGGTAATATTGTTCCTTAACTGCTTCCACAAAAAAATCCCAAGCGGGATCAACCCCATATATTCCAGACTCCTATGTGGAACTTTTCTCCTAGTAAGTTTCCAACCAATGTTTAATACAGGGGAGATATTTAAGGAGTTCGAAGGTGATTGTTTCCCTATCGAAAAAATGGTGAATAAATAAATAACCTTCTAGCATATTTAACCGTTTGTCTAGGGCATTTGCATCTATCTGACCTTCAAATATGAGAATATAAAAGTTAACCTGTACCTTGAAAGGAGAGGTGCTTACAAAGTGGTTGTTTGATGAGTATGCACCTGTTTCTATCAGTAGGAATTGAAGGATGTGGGAAAATATCTCCATCAGTTCATCCCTTTGTTGCGTGAGATCTTGCTCAAGCAATAGATTAATAGAATCATCTACTCCGTTGTTTTTCTTTTCTTCCTCCATGGAGGGTTTCTTGGGTGTGTGAGAGATATTGTCTTCAAGAGAGACAATATCAAGACCCAAATTTCTATACTCGTACCTTGTCAGGGACATGCAATGAAAAAAAAAACGATCAAGAGCAGCCTGCTCTGATACCACTGATCCGGATTATTTTCGGCACGAAATGAGAATAGAGATATAATAAAGAAATGTACAGAGATATATCAGATATCCAATATTATAACATAAATATATCATATATGAAACCATAAACACAGATATATAGTAATACACAATTTTCTATTAATGAGTGAAAATGTACAAAGACTATAAAATACAGAGTGAAAGACTCGTTAGAATGGTGTCATCTTATCTCTGAGAAGAGATGTTATGGCTACTCGCATATGTGAGAAGAAAATTTTGCAATGAGGCTCCAAATGCATTTTTATCATAAAGAAAATCCAAAACCCTAACCTCGGAAGATGAAAATCCAATAGTTTTGTGGACCCCATTTTGGGTAGTTTGGTATATCAACTTCCCAGGGGCATAACTTTGGCATACGATCTTCGTTTTGGGCGCATGATATCTCATTGGAAAGGTATCATCGAGGAGATTAATTTTGGAGGCTCAAGAAGAGACTTTGACTAACATTTATAACCTCAATCCCAAAAAAACTTTATTTAGGCCCTCAAAATGGCCCCGGAAGTTAAAAACTGCTAAAAATAGTAAATTGCCAAAATTGCCAGAAAACTATTTTGAGCGAGTTGGAAAAGGTGGGTGGCCACCGATATCCACTTGGATCATTTAAAATTTGGGAGGGTCGAATCTCTTTATCCTGGGTGTGTTTCTTACAACTGGGCACAAATAGTGATGAGAGACAGTGTTATTCTTCTTGTGGGTCGAGTTCTTGCCTCATGGAGGTTGTGAGCACTTTCTGGGTGAATATTGGAGCCATTGGGTCTGATTTTAGTTGTTGGCCAACAATTTATTACCTTGTTGGGATATTTGTATCTGCTAGACACTTTATCTAACATCTAGAAGCCAAATCTTTATATTGTTGGGTCATGACTCTTCTCTGGCTAACTCTCTTAGTGTTTGGATGTTGTTGTATGTGTGTGGGAGGTTCTAGTAACAGTGTGGTTTTTTTTTAGAGGACCCACTCCCCTTTACTGAAGAACACAAATTCATTTGCTAAGTTGAACCCATATATTTTCAAGACTGAGGCTGAGCTCATTGTGGGTCAATTTGCTTCTAGACTTGGGAGAATTTTAGGGCCATTTGTTGTTGTTTCAATTCCTATCAATAGTTGTATAAAAATCATATTATAGAAAAGCATATTACCCAAGTGCTTGTTGTCCATATTTATTCATTATAATCATTCATTTTATGGATGAACATTGCAAGGAAACTGTGTTTATTTATGTTACTGTTTGGAGCCTCTTTGAAATAATAATGTGTGTTGACATAAAATAAATCTCAGAGAATTGTTTATGAGGATATATGTATTATGAGGATTTTTCATGTTGTTAAAGGGAAACATAACTGATAATTGTGGGGAAGGTGTTTCATCCACACTACCTAACTAAATGTCCACTTCAAAGAATTGTATCAAAAGAAGAATAAATAAATTGAAAATACAAAATAAAAATAAAAAATATATATAGAAATAAACTGTACAGTGTCTTTGTTAAAAAGTAAAGTGAGAGGTTGAAGCTAATGATGTCCTCCACGGATAATGCAAATTTTAAATCATATAATGCATAAAGAATGAATTGTATAATTAAAAGTTAGAATATGCATAGTTGATCAAATATTCATATATAGTCACACCTTACCAAATCAATCACAAAAAATCATAATTTGACACTCAAAGAAGGTATAGAAAGTCTATGCATATCTTTGGCCATGAAAAACCACCAAAACATCTCCAAGTTTCCTATACTTGAAAGAAAATTGAATTGTTATACTACAACCATAGCATTCCAAGAACTTCACTCTTCCCCTCATCTCATAACCATAGAAACCCTCTTTGCAAAAAGTTATTATCTCTCTCTTAAGAAAAATGCACATGCATTCCTTGCAAATTTTATATACTTAAATAACCATATCCCTCAGTCATCAAATCAAGGTACACAACACCACCATCAAGAAAACCTTCATGTATTTTTTACTACTCATTTTTTACTACATGTTTCACCCCACCTTCAAATAGTTGTGTAGGTTGAGGAACAATCGAAAAGGTTGGATCTCATACCAATTTTTAAAAATCTAACATACCAATTGTTAAAAATCTAAAATCTAGATACATACTACTACGATAAAAACGATAAAATAAAATACCTTAACTAACCCAATAAATAAATGAACTTGCACATAGATTTAATACCATGAACTAAAGTGGTGAAAACAACCATAAAGTAAAACATCCACTACCAGTGATTCATTATATTGTGGACTATAATAATTACAGAGACAAATGAATCTAGTTAAACTATAACATGTGAGACTATACTTGTGAGTGTTGACCATTTTGGAATGTACCAAAACAAAACGAGGGAAAATTGATTGCTATACATGTGACAACTATAAATACAATGGAAAACTAATAACGTATATGTAATTTGAGTGCTTAAATTGTTTGAAGGAAAGTTGAACACTACTAAAACCGCACCACAAATAATTCAGAAAAGGGATGAATTAAAGGAGTTGTCGGAAAATAAAAGAGTAAAACCTGTTTTAATCTTTAAGGGAAAATAAGAGAAAAATATTGGAGGGAAAATTTGGAGGGAAAAATTTGAGGGGGAATTTTTGGAGGGAATATTTTGGGGTGAAATTTTGGGGAATATTTTGTGGGGCGAAATTAGGAGGGAAATTACATTTTTTTTTGGGTGGGGGCATTTAGAAAGAAAATATCAGTATGCATGTTATAATAATGTCATAGGGAGAGTGATCATTTATATCATTTTATGTTCTCGGAGAGAAGGGATGGCTTCATCAGATAAAGAAAATTTTATTTCTGAGACATCAACAAATTCTTCGCATACCTCTTCTGTTGGGACTAGGAAATGCCATAAGAATGTTTGTAATGGAAATGCGGTGTCGTAATTTTCATCTAGTCATAATTTTGATCATGGTGCAAGCAATTTTAGTCAACATGTTCCTCAAGAAATTCCTAAATCAGAGGACTTTGAAGGCATCGATGATGAAGAGGAGGAATATGATGGTGATAAATCTAGTCAACAGTTTAATAGTAATGAAAATAATCAAAACGTAGGTCAAAGTGGAGACTATGATCAACGTTTAAATGACTGGGATGAAAATTTTCCTCCAAGTGAGGAGTTTAAACGTACCGATGAAGATTTCCAAGGCACCAATGAAAATGATGGAGAAATTCCCTCAAGTGGAAATTTTAAAATCGGTGAAGATGATTATGACAATGGTGGACACTTTTTCCTAAGTGGGGAATTTAAAGACAACAATGTTGATGATTACGAATTTTCTCCTAGTGAGGATTTTGAAGGTATTGATGAAGAGTTTCCTACAAGTGATGATTTCCAAGGCATGAATGAGGATGAAGAAGAATTTCCCCCAAGTGGGGATTTTAAAAGTAATGATGACGATTATGGCAATGTTGGGTGGTATTTCTCGAATGAGGAATTTAAAGGAAGCAATGTTGGTGTTGATGATTTCCCTGAAAGTGAGGATTTTGAGGGTACCGATGAGGATAATGATGATTTTCCTCCAAGTGAGGATTTTGAAGCTAGTAATGAGGATGATGAAGAATATATTTCAAGTGGTGAGTTTCAAAGTAGCGAAGATGATTACGCCATTGGTGGTGACTCTTTCTCGAGTGATAAATTAAAAAGAAACAATGTTGAAGTTGATTTTCCTCCAAGTGAGGATTTTCAAGATACTGATGAAGGTTTTCAAGGCACTAAGCAATATGGTGAAAATTTTCACTCAAGTGGGGATTTTGAAAGAAATCAAGATGATTATGTCAACAATGGACACAATGTTGATGATTAGTTTCCTCCAAATGATTATGTTGATGACGATGTTCTCAAACATTCAGCTGCAACAAATGAAGGTGATCGACATTCTCTAGTTCAGTCTCCTGACAACGTTTTGCTTGATATTCCTTGTGGTGATAATGAAAATCCTTCTAGTGAGGATGATGAAATAGTGGAGACATTGAAAAGAAACATTGTGTCTAGGAACAAGATTAGACATTTTTATATCGATCCAAATCATTCTAGTTATACAAGTTCTAGGAAACAATTTCTCACTAAATCAATTTCCATAAAATAATTGATTTCAAGTGAATGTTGTCAAAAGAATTGTTTGAAAAGCATGGAATACATGTATGCCTTGAATAAAAGGAAGACATATCTGTCAATGAATAAGAGAATGCAAAATTCATATTTGATGGGGTGCATGATATCCACCAATAAAGTATATGATTATCGCATTGGGAATATTTTACTTTGCATAAAGGCTTTCAAAAAAATTCACTCAATTGGTAATCTTTGTGTATCAAGAATATAGACAAGGTTGGAAAAAGATCCATCATTTTATTCAAAGGTACATCATGGACGAGAGAGTGGACCATTAAAAAACATTGCAGTGTCATGGATGCATGATTTGTTTTCCAAACATGGAGAGTGTATGCCAAATAGAGACACAATACATATTCTAGATAATTTTTCAAGGAGGGAAATCTACAACTTGTACAAGGGATATGCTGAAGGTGTTGAAGGAAAGGGTAATTTTATTACATATGCATCTTTTAAAAGAATATGGAAGAAACAATTCAGCAATGTTCGTATTCCTAAGAAGTCAAGGATGGGGATTTGTAGTATATGTGATACTCTTAAATCAAGAAGAGATAAATATGAAGGGGTGGAAAGAGGTATGTATTTACTATTTTGTTTTTTTTTAATTGAATAGTTATCAACTATGAAAACATATGATCAACATTTCCATTTTATGTCATGTGCAGATTCCATAATAAAAGCACTTCAAGAACATTGAAATCAACAATCAAGTGAAAGACAAAAGTTGTACAAACATTGAAAGAATTGTTATGATGCTCCAAACAAATATTTAGGTATGATAATTGATGGCATGGACCAGAAGAAAGCACTTCTACCAAAGTTTGTCCGTACACCCAAAAATTTAGAGGAAGATAATTTCATTAAGTTTCACTTGGTTGGTTGTATGGTTTTCAATGGAAAAATGTTTCCAATAGTTTACTTCACAACTCCAAATATTCATAATGATGCAAATCTGACCATCACCATAATTCATCATGTGCTCACTCACTGGTATAGAAATCTTCCTCAATTTCTCTATCTACAGTTGGACAACACTAGTCGTGAAAATAAAAATCAAATTGTGTTTGGATATCTAAATATGCTTGTTGAAATGGGAATCTTTCAAAAGGTGAAAGTTGGTTTCCTTCTTGTTGGACACATTCATGATCATATTGATCAAATTTTCAGTGGTTTTTCAGTAACATTGAGGAGGAAAAATGTTGGAATTCTACCATCATTGATTGACTGTATCAAGAAAGCATACATTCAAGAGAATTTTTTTCATATATTAGAAGAAACTGTTGACATGCGAATATTTATTCAGGGATCACATCGTGAAGAAAAATGTATTGAGCAGCTTAATGACATTAGCTTCCAACATCAATTTTGTTTCAAAAAAATTGATGGGAAAACACTTATATGGGGAAAACAATATTCAACTACTACGGAATGGGGGCCTTCATCAAGTTTATCATTTTTGAATTGCATTCTAGATGGTCCAATTTTTTCATCAAAGTTATTTTTTTTACAATCAGTTGCTAAAATCCGTAATGCATGAAGGGGTAATAGAGATGTAGATTATTCTGAATTCCTGGAAGAAATTAAAAAGTGCATTAGGGATACATATGAGTACTTTGATGTTGTTGATTATGTTTGGTGGGAGTCTTTTTTCAATAGTCAAAGTGACATAATTTCAATCTCAATAAATGAAGATACAATGTTGAGGACTCCATTTCATTGGCCACAAAATATGCCAAACGAATTTGAAGAAACAAACATTGTTGAAGCTCAAGAATCTCAAGAATCTCAAGGTTCTATTGATATTACACAAGAAGAGGAAAGATAAATGTATATTGGTTCAYGGACATCACGTGCACAATGTGAAGCCATGGAATACCTTTACAGGGGTTCAGTACAAGATATTAACAAGGGTAGCATGATTGCAGTTTTAGCGAYTAAAGTTCCACATGGTTTTCCATTYTGGATAGGAAAGGTTATAAATATTGAGAAATAAAATGATGATGTTATTGCAATTGAAGTGCATTGGTATGCAACAAGTACACACCCAATCAATGGTGTGTACAAGACATAGATGGTGGTTGAGAAACATKTCAATAGAAAGAGAAAAAGAAAGGGTCAAAWTACAACTYGTCATCGCACTGACCTCTTAAAATTAGATGGTTTTGACATACTTGTTTATGAATTCAATTTGACAAAGAGAGTAACTCTTCRCTACATGACAACAAAGATTATCAAGAGGTTTCTCCTGCAAGAAATAAATGCAAGATGGGAGTCTGTTGAACTTAGTCATAGATCTAAAAAGAATTTGACATCTGAAATGTTGGGCATGCATGTAGACTCAGATGGTGCATTCATAGACAATAGAGAAGAGTATGGATCATCAACATCTAGACTCTGATGGTATTTCAGAAACCATGAGTCAATTTGAATAAGTGTATGGAACATTTTACGAATTTTTGATCCATATGATGTTTGTATGGTAACTAAAAAATATCATTTAACTTACATATGATCTTATAGGAAGTTATGAATCTTTTGTTATGTTTTATGAATGATATGTTTTTTTATTATGGATAATATAATAAAATTTCTTAGCTCATATGTTTTGAATATGGTCAATATAACAATACTTTTAAGAAATTCTTTATGCTTCATTCAATGTAACTTGTATTTACTTTTTTATTATTAAAAGTAAAACATTATTAACAAGTGACGTTGAATTTTTAAAGTATATTGTGATATTTTCATGGCATTATGTATTACCTTGTGCTTTCCGTGATAATAACATTTAAAAACTAAATATTTAAGGTTTTCTTTTATGATTTTGTTTACAGTAACGATGAGTTCGTTTACCACATTATAAAAATGTGTCATTTTCATACCCCAATTTTAGAACGGGTACTACCGGTAGTAGTACTTTTCAATTTGATGGTTGATTTTGAGGTTTTGGTTTTAATGGTACCAAGGGATAAAAGTACGATTTCAAATGACATCAAAATTTAACGCTTTGAAAAGAAAAAAAAAATCAAAAACATCTTATTTGTTTTTAGGTGTTGATTTTAACGTTTTTTTGAGCTACTGTCTAAGTTTTGAAGGCCATGTTTGAAAAATGTTGTAATTTTGAACCCGTTATAAAAAATTGTGCTACCGGCAGTACCAATTTTTTATTTGTGGGTTGATTTTGATGTTTTTTATGAAAAAATATGGGTTTTTTGGACCAGAGTTCTTGTTTTGAGGTCACGGTTCTCATTAAGTTGGTAACTATGTTTTAGATCTACTTGTAGATTTATTTATCCCCAAGAATACTTACCAGGATTATTGTCTTGGGTACAACCTCTTACAAATAAAGCATATGTTCTCTGACAATCCATTCCTTTATGCCTCATCTCTTTAGATAACAAGGATGCAAATACATCCTCATACTTCAATGTATATTGAGTGGTTCTACCAATTGATAAAACCATATTATCCCGAGATTCTGGAAAAGAACATGACAAAGTAATGGGTGAAATAACGGAGGTGGGTTAAACTGTTGTGACAATCAGGTCTCCAAAATTCCAAAAAACCTTTTTTCGGCCGAACTATAATCAATTTTCAGCTGAAAGATATTGTTTTCGACCGAACTCTTCTTCGACTGAAAAATGGAACGTCAAATCGAATGGTGCATTGGCCACACCCTCGATTTGCGTGTAAAAATTTAGTCAACCAGATATTTTATTTCCGGCAATACTCTTTCGGCCAAAAGATTGTTCGACTGAAATACTCTTTTGGCCGAACAATATTTCAACCAAAAGATTGTTTATATATCAACCACTCATCGATCTTGAAACATTTTATGAAATTTGTTGTCGTTTCCTAGCGACTATGAGTGGAGAGATCGTGAGCACAGGTTGTGTAGGCAAGTCGTCTGTGAGCGTAGGTCGTGAGTGAAGGTTGTGAGCGCAGGATGTGAGCGCGGGTCGTCTGTGAGCGTAGGTCATCTATGAGTGCAGAGGTCATGTTGGCGTTTGTGAGCGTGGGCGCGTCGAACTCCATGTATTTTTCTAATTTTTAGTATATAATTTTAGTTTTATTTTTGAAATGTATGGTTAAGTTTTAATTTACATTTTCAATTTATAATTTTTATAATTTCTTGGCCCCTGTGGGACTGTGACTTGGCTGCAGGGGGCCAGCCCTATGGCCAAGCTGAGTATATAATTTTAGTTATAATTTTTAAAATGTATTGTTAATTTTTCATTTACATTTTCAATTTATAATTAAGACATAATTTCTTGGCCCCTGTGGGATTGTGACTTGGCCGTGGGGGGCCAGCCCTGTGGCCAAGCCCTGGACATGCCCACGGATTGGCCACAGGGCTGGCTTCCTACGGCCAAGTCACAGTCCTAGTTAATTAAAGACTGTCTGATTCAGATAAAACAAAACACTGTAGGCCAGAAGAAGTATCAACAAAATTTCAGTACTGAGTTCATTTATTATAATTATAGAGTTCTTAATACATTGAAAACAAGTAGCCATTACATACTATTTGTTTCTATTACACAGAAGTACTATTTGTTTCATTTACAGTTCTATTTGTTTCTATTACATACTATCTGTTTCATTTCAGTACCTCTTTTTAATTTACTGGGACTGTGACTTGGCCGTGGGAGGCCAGCCCTGTGGCCAAGTCATGGGCATGCCCACCGATTGGCCATAGGGTTGGCTTCCTGCGACCAAGTCACGGTCTCAGTCAATTAAAGACTATCTGATTCGGATAAAAGAAAACATTGTAGGCCAGAAGAAGTATCAACAAAATTTTAGTACCAAGTTCATTTATTATAATTATAGAGTCCTAAATACATTGAAAATAAGTATCCATTACATACTATTTGTTTCTATTACACAGAATTAATGATTCGACCCTTATGGTTGTTCTTTAAACGAGGATGCAGTTAAACCAACTGTCCTCAAGTCTGGTAATGATAACCCGAGAATTCTAGAATTCAAAAATGAGTCATCTTTTATTTTGTTTTAGTCTACTTTGTCATTTTATGTTCATATTTTTGAAGCTTCCACAAGTCATCTTTAATAACATGGAAGAATCTAGGAATTGCACAACTTGTAAAGATTTTTAAATACACAATTTTAATGATATTTGTGTGACTAAACATAATAATATTATGCTTCTATGAGAGATCTCATGCTGCACATTGATCYTCAATGTTGTTATTTTAACCTATTTTCATTAATGTAACATTGACCATGTTATATGTCCACTCAAACCCATGAATCAAGATGAAGTCGATCAGAATTGATTGTCATTTATTTTTGCAGTTGAACAATGATAAGAGAATTGAATGTGTGTTTTGGTTGATATAATAGAATAGTGAGTCCCACTACAAATCCTTAGAATAAGAAAAATATCTAATGGGCTCACTAGATTGATTTGATAGATTACGAATGACTGAAAACAATGTCACTACCTCTTTTATTGAAATAATTGTATAACAACAATGACACATATTGACCATTAGGATTTAAACCAAACTGAGTATCTTATTAGTCTGCAAGAAGTTAAATTGTAGGGCCCGTAGAATATTTGAATGTTACAATTTTTGTAACATCATTAAACGCACACATGATCTTCAAGTTCATCAATAATTTCCATTGGTACATACAATGCAAACAATAATAGGATGAATCTCATGTACCATATTTAAAAAAAGAAGTATATCAATGATATATTTGCACATACAGTACCTCATTTAAATAAGAAAATACATCAAATAAGTAAATAAGTTAGTAGACAAATAAATTCCTCCAAAATATATTATAACTTCTCATTGAAAACAATTAGATTGAAACAATAAAAAACTTTTCGCATCAATCATAAGACGGTCCAAGGTCTTGATAATAAGAATAATAAGGACTAATTAAGTTAATAGTCATAATTTTATGAGGGAGAAATGAGAGAACCAATTATTGATAAAAAGTGAAAATCAACAATCTTAGCCCAATCCCTTCCTAATACAAGAGCGTAGGGATGTATTACTACAAGAGGGATGTAACTATCTAAAGGTGGAATGCCACTTTTCTAATGTCTAAAGTCAATAGGTGGTTGAAATTTTTAAACAATATATGAGAAAATTTCTTGGAAGGCAAATTGAATTGATTATACGAGTCTATGATACTATGTTCCAGTATGGATCCTCCTAAGAACTAAGCTTGAAATAAATATTTAACTTGGAGTGAATATTACTTTTTAAAACTAAGGTAATATTATGTTAAGACATTTTAAAACTTTGAAATTTAATAGAAAAATATCCATGGAAGTGAGGAGCATACATGAATGAACAAACTTACTCAATTCTGATTGGTCACAAATATGTTGATAACTCATGTTCTAATATGTGTTATCATGTGTATTAGCATTGAACCAACTCACTCTAATAATATGGGAAACTAAGGACTATTACTGTCATTACTACAAGAAAGCGATGGTATTCATAAACAACTCTTATTCAAGTTAAATATAATACAATTCTTATATATTATATTCCATGTCATTCCATGTCATTTTCCTTGGATGTTACATCAATAAGATTGTTGATGCAAGGAAAATGACATGGAATGCATTTCATCCAACCACACTACTTTGAGCATGGATGGCCCTATATTGGATTTGATTCCCATATATGTGCTCCCTTAGTTATGGCCTCGAACAAAAACTTCATTCAAAAATTCAATGATTAACATGATTATGTAGTTCATGCAAGTTTTGCATTTTTCCATGTTCTTCATTTTATAAGAAGAGAAAGAAATATTCATTGCCAAGAGTCATTTATATTTGGACTAGATGGAAAAAACACATCTTGAAACCATTTAGTGAGACCTAATGATAATGGGTAAGTAAACTTCCTCCATGCTTCACATGGCATACATATTGTAATGAGTCTTGGTCACATCTCTGTGTAAGACATGAGTGACCTACTTGTGTAGTAAATTGCTAAAAAACAAACCAATCTCCCACTTTGGTGGTCTTTTCCAATGTCTTCCACTTTGGTGGTCTTTTCCAATTTTAGAGACCCTTTGACTAAAGGAATAGTTATACCAAATACTTCATTTTGGATGATAAAGTCTAATTTATAGAAATAAAAGAGTCTTAGATGGGAACTAATTATATTATACTCATTTATTACTTCACACATATTGATCAAAATTATTGAATGCTTATCTTATTGATGATATTTATAATCATATAACATAACTTCAAATTGATAACTTATTGGATTTGTGTAAGACAGGAGTGATCTACTTGTGTAGTAAACTGCTCAAAAAGTAACCAGTCTCCCACTTTGGTGGTCTTTTTCAATGTCTTCCACTTTGGTGGTCTTTTCCAATTGTAGAGATCTATAATTGCATCCTTTCTCAATTGTAATCTCCAAACTTCTACCTCCCTTTATCACTCTCTAGAAATTCATATTCTTATGGCCCATCTCTAAGAGATAGTTACAATTGTTCCTCTTCTTTACATGCCACTTGAACAATCAATTCAACTTCTACATGTCATTTGATTCTCACTTCCTAATGAAAATAAATTGGTTCAATAGTTATTGTCGATGCACCATACACATGTTTCTTTTGATCTTGTAATCCCTTGTACATTTTGTCAATTCATTGAGGTTAATATATGCACCCTCAAAAAAACCATTAGGATTGATCTATTCCATGGTAACGTTGAGTGCTATTCTAACAAGAACCCCAATCAACTTAGTCCTCAACCATTCAACTACTCATAGACCATACTACACGAAGAATTAACCAATAAACATTCTTTAGAACCTTTTAGGTTTTTGTTGACATGTTCTAGAAATATGCATCCATTATTTCCATTAATTATCTCAATGTGATCTTCAAGTCAATTATCCATAGTTTGACAAAAAACATCTTGAAACCATCTAGTGA
>ML809635.1:102416-114902 GCA_009831015.1 Picea engelmannii | reverse complement strand
CAACCTTGCATTTTTCTTGTCTCTAGCATTAGCACCAGTCTTTGCTTTAGTCTTTTTGGTTGTAGGCTTAGCAACTGCGGCCTGTTTAGTCACAGCCATAGGCACACTCGTAGGTGACTCGGGTTTAGGTTTGGGTAGCAAAATGTTATAAGGCAGAGGGGGAACAGGTTGGGTTTTAGTTACCACGGGCTTATCGACCTGTGGAGGGTTAGACTCTTCAAAGCCATTACGGCTGAGAAAATCATGCCAAGAATCACGACGCAACCCTAATTCATAAACCAAAAACATTTTAATCAACCCCAAATGGAAGAGGCTGGTATCAGCTTGGCTACGCTTGTACCTTTTAGCCATCTTGAACAAACTTCGATGCAGGTAGTGAGGCATACTTAGCTCGAAACCCATGAAAACCATCAATAAACACAGGTGAAACAAGAAAATGAATCCATACCTGCCTTCACCAGTAACGAATTGCTTGATAATCATCAGAAGATCATACCATCGGGGTTTCAACATTTTTGTAGGCAAACCTCTATCGCAGGAGTTCACTGTGCGATATTGGAACAGTAATGTCCACGGAACATCATCTACCTTGCAACTTTTCGACCATTTTTGTCCTGAGACAGGCAGGCTGGTTGCCAAGCTGAGGAACTGTTCAGTGATTTCAAGCTGGACATCTCCAACTTTGGCTCGGAAGCCATCGAACGATAACACAAATTGTCGAGCCATAGTGATGTTGTAACCATCAAATTTCCTTATGAAAGTGAGCCACCCGAATTCTTCCAGGTCGCTATATGCGCCATCAAACATCAACAGTGCTTGGCACTTGTTGGGCTCTGCCCTTACGACAGGATCCATGGATTCTGTGCATGGTGGGGTTTGGACCAAACAAACAATGCACAGGGTCAAAAAACGATAGGGTTTAACATCTCCAGCGTTCAAAGAGGTCGGAATTAACTGCATGCGTGCGAAGGTGGTGGGATTACCACCGCCATGCAATGTATTAATGACTGTGTACAGTGTCGTTCCATCCAACATCATAATCGTTTAAACGAAATGTTACGGCCAACCGAATAGGTGTATCATCATATCAACGTGCCACTCATCCGAAAATAGAACCAACACCATATGTTATAATCATGCGCCAAGTGTTAAGCTTAATCCAACGTGAAATCCAACATTAACCACGATTTTTCGTGTCAATCAAACATTTTAAACCAATATCAATTCAATCATGCCAATGCATAGTTTAAAAATATGATCGTTCAATGTAATATCAACTCACAAAACACTATACCAAACATCGATTATAAAATTGAAATCCAAAAGATTAATCAATGCGCCTTTGTGAAACTTAAACCATTGTTTTTATTCTCAACTCGTCCTTATAAATTTACCAATGCATTCGTTGCACATTCAAATGTGTATATTTCAAAGTTGTTAGAACATTGCAACCAAAAATCTCATATAATAAATGAGTC
Organism: Picea engelmannii; assembly: GCA_009831015.1. Lineage (NCBI taxonomy): Eukaryota > Viridiplantae > Streptophyta > Pinopsida > Pinales > Pinaceae > Picea > Picea engelmannii. The sequence continues at coordinate 113,424 of ML809635.1, read as the reverse complement.
AAGAGCCCATAGCAATAAGGATCAAAGCATATAAGACCAAATCCATCATAACCTTTATAGGATCAGAATAAAACCAGTGAATCTTCATGCTCAAAGGCTTAGTAATCAAACAGATCCAAATGCGCAATCAAGGTAAGAGTAGGCCAAAGGACATACGTTTGAAAAAAAAAAACCTTTTTGCAGTCATGTGATAAACCAATGGTCAAGTGTCTTTCGGAAAAATCAATAAAAGACGACGACAGTCCAAACAATGAAAGAGGCGTTTTCATACTTTCAGTTGTGAAAACTGAATCGAAACCAAATTGCAATTGTCGCAAAAATGAAACAAATGTCTAGAAGCACAATGCGACGATGATTTTTCATTGATGAGACAAGGGGTGTAGGCATCTTTTTTAAGAGCAATTAAAAAAATGAATTGGCTGCCAACAAGTTGATCATGAACGAATAATTAAAGATGGAATACCATTCTATCTTTAATTGGAATATCATTCCATCTTGTGATTGGAAATGGCTCACATGTTAACAAAAGTAAAATATATTTTAATGAAGTTCATGAAGTCGTAAAACTTCATGTCCACCTTTTCACATGAAGTCGTAAAACTCCATGTCCACCTTTTCACATGTTCGACGGGTTTGATTCAGTGCGTCATCTTCGTGACCTAACGTTTAGCGCGTCATCTTTATGGCATTAACTTCAGTGTGGGTATGCAAATCTCTATTGCACCATCTTGTGAAATACATCAGCTAAATGTGCATCACCTACGGGCATAAAAGTATCAAAATATTTATAATTGTTTATTTCACATTAAAAAATGCTAGTATGAACGTTTCCATCGGGGATGGAATTTCAAAATTGATAAGTTTGTGAACTATAATGCTGGTTTTTATCCTTAAAAAAAATATACTTAACAATTATAAAAAATATTAATCATATTTGAAGAGTAAATTAATCAGTGACATACAATTTTCCAATCAAATTCTATCCCCAAAAATTTCCACCACACCACTTCCATGAGAAACCTACATGGCGGATATGAAAATATCTATTGCATCATCTTGTGGCTTTACCTTCATTGTGCATATGAAAATATCTATTGTGTCATCTTGTGACACACATTTGCTAAATGTGCATCACCTTTGGGCATAGAAGTATCAAAATATTCATACTTGTTTATTTCACATTCAACAATGTTAGTATGAACGATTATATTAAAATATTAATCATATTTGATGGGCCCAATCAAATTCCATCTCTAAAAATTTCCACCACTTCCATGACAAACCTTATCTTAGAAAGCTCGAAAGGACAATCCTGCAAACATACTACACAATATTAAAAGAAAGAGGTGTTAACACATAATATATGAATCAATGGTCAAGGTAAATGGCCTATTACAACGAAATGTTCACATTGCAAACCCGTCAATAGAGAAAGAAATGTTAGGTGGTAGCAAAGTCCCTTCTTATCTCTAAACGTTATAAAATTTTACTTTTTCTTAGCACTTTTTTCAATGAAATTTTCCAAATTGGGACAAAAATTTTAAATATTTTAATTTTAGTGGTTATTTTAGTATTTGAGATTTTATATTTTAAATGTTTTGGAATTTTTGAGAAGGTTGAATCAATTTAGATATTAAAAAACAATTTAGATATTAAAAACAATGTAAAATTGTAATTTCACTTGAGGTGTCCAATTTTTATAATAATAATTAGAAAATCAAATTATAATTTTACCAAAAAATAAGTTTCCCAATTCCAATAATAACTATTAGAAAGTCATAACTTCAATAAAAACTTTTTATAAATTATAAAATTGCTTCAAAACCTATATCATAACGTGTTTAAACTACTTCATTATAAACTTTTTATCAGTTACAAAAATGTTTGAAAACCCTATCTCATAGTGTGCTTGAGAAAAACACCATTTCAAAAGAATTGCATATGATGTGCATAAGAAAGAAAAAGCATTACATATGACGTTTAGTGACGCAGGCACGCCAACCAGGGCACGTCCGCTCTCACAGGATCTTCTTCTTCTCGGCCCGAAGAACCCCAAGGTCCTTCTATTTGCCTATCAAGAAATCTGCACCCACAACAATCTTTTCCCGAGGTCTCCCCTTTACCACCGGGAAATCACTAAATCTCGCTATCTCACGAGTTCATGGCTCAAACCCTCCAACTTTTCCTTTCTAATCTTACGATACCCGACCAGGCGATACGGGTATAGCTCCTTTCCTTGTTAGCGCCATCACCACATGCAACCATGGGTTAGGCTTAAATATCAGCGCCTCTCGCAACTTGCACCTTCGTGAGTTTGTGAGGCGAACTCTCATGCTTTCCGTTGCGATCCTCCGAGATGCGATAAATCAACGCTGAGTTGACTCCTTCCTTGACATATTTCACTACTCGCAACCTCGATATCTCGCCACCTCACCGGTTGAACCGTCGAGCTTTCACCCTCCTATTCCGCAAATCCCCGAGATGCGAGAATTCAATGGAATGTTGACTTCTACCTCCAGGCAGCACATATCCACCCATCGACCACGCGAGTCTCACCTTATGCTCCGCCACACGTCCACGCGAACCCCAGCTCTCGTACTTCGCGAATCGCTAATCCTAATGCCAATACATCGGGACTTCTCGTGGTGAGATCCTGAGGGCTTTGTGCCACCTGTATTCCACTCGTGCTCCTCTATGACCCACACTGCTCTCTAGTTTTCGGGGTCTCGCCTCTCGCGATCTCATGATCCCCGTGGCCAATTTCTCAAGCATTTTCTTGTGAGACTCTGATACATGATCCCACGTGCAGATCCAACGGTCCTCCTGTGATCCGGATCCAACAACTCTGCCTCTCCTGAGCTTCAAACTTGTCAGAATCTTCTTGTCGTAACCTCCTTTCACCTTTGCAAGATATGACGATCCTCGGAACTTCGCGAAATCTCCTCAGATGATTTTGACCATCCGTTCTCCCTTGTGTAATCCACAAAATGAACAAAGTGTCTCTCCGCGAGATTCCTTTGCCGCTTCGTCAACCTGCGACGCTTCTTCCAGAATTCTGACAGCAGCTTCCCTACACTTAACCTTCCGAAAATTTGAAGGTCTATTCCTCTTGAGCTTTTCCACAGCTTCAGTATTTAGAAGAAAGAACCCTTGCACGCACTCCTTGTGGAAAATCTCAAATCACATCTAAGTGTTGAAGTTCTCTTGACTCTGCGCACACCTGCAGCAGTAGTCCTTCAATACTTCACTCAGTTTCATGACTGAGACACTCCTTAGCCTGCACACTCCTTGCATGGCTTAAGCAACCCAATTTCACTTCTGAGTGATTTGAGAACAAGAGTTTAACTCCTTGAGCCTTCTATCAACGCACTCCTTGCAGATGACTTCAACTGCACTCCTTGTAGGAATCCTCGCTCAAAAGAGAAACAATTGTAACTCACCTCACTTCCTCTTAGATTTTGATCTCGACACATGAACTCATACACACAACATGATAACAAATGCATAACAAGGAGTAATATTAGAGCATTCAACACACATACACAGAGAATAACACAACAGCCATGAATCTGAATCAACTTCTTCTATTAATTCAAGATCTGTACATGGGTGTTCTCCTACAGTTCTCTGCTATTCTCCTATGCTCTAGATTCTTCTTGCTCGTATTAATGTTACAATGATACAAATGAGGGTGTCTATATCCGTTTTCCCCCCTGCGCTCTAAAACTATCTAATCTAAGAATTCAATTCTATCTACCTGCAACTACTACTATAAATGCCTTTGTCTATCTCAGATGAGAGCGTATGGCTCGAGGTTTGATTATATTTTTACCAAGGTGCCTAAATTAAATGATCTCATTTATGTTCAGCGCATCAACTTCAAGGGAAAATTTAAAAATTCAAAAAATTGCGCTGGACGTCTTCCAGCTGTCTTCTGCTTCCACGTTGGTTTTGCTTGTTGTGAGGGATGCTCCTGCATCATACTCCCTCGCTTGAAAATTTTCATGGGCTCATGTCCATGAGCTCCTGCACGGTATGTCCATGCTTCAGAATTTTTTCTTCAGTCTCCCAGCTAGCATCTTCAACTGGATGACCCTTCGACTTGACCAAATATTCGAAATATTTTTTCCTTATGGTTTTCTTACCCACTCGTTTTTTCAGTATCTGCTCCATGTGTGGCTTCTCTGCAACTGGCATCTGCTTCTGCCACTAGACCTCTAGTTGATCATCACCTTCTGCTCATGCTTCATCATCTTTATATGGATATAAATCTGAAACATTAAATATCGGAGATATCGGGATCCCATCTGGTAACTCAATTTCATAAGCATTATGTCCCATTTTCTTCAAGACCTTGCATGGCCCAATTTTCTTCATCTTCAACTTGTTGTATGTTCCTCTCGGGAACCTTTCCTTCCTCAAATGTGCCAGAACTAGATCACCAACTTCAAACTGAAGTTGTCTCTGATGTTGATCTGCTCTGCGCTTGTACTCCTGATTTGACTTCAATAGTCGCTCCTTCACCTGCCTGTGAAGTTCCTTCATCGCTTCAGTGAATTCTCTTGCACTAGCACTTCTAGTATCAGTCTGTTCTGAATCCCTTAATTCAGAAACTCCTCTTGGATGCATTCCATATACAATCTAGAATGGACTTTTTCCTGTTCTCCTGTTCGTTGAATCATTGTAAGCAAACTCTGCTTGCGGTAATATGCTATCCTAGCTTCTATGGTGCTCTGTCACCAAGCTTCTCAGCAAGTCTCCCAGACTTCTGTTGACCACTTTTGTTTGTCCATCCGTATGAGGATGATAAGAAGAACTAAACATCAAATTAGTCCCCATATTCTTCCACAATGTTCTCCAGAAATGGCCTATGAATTTTGTGTCCCTGTCTGAAACTATGCTTTTCGGCAATCCATGAAGTCGAACAATCTCTTTGAAAAACAAATTTGCGATGTGAGTCGCATCGCTGGTTTTCTAGCATGGGATAAAATGTGCCATCTTAGAAAACCTGTCAACTACCACAAAGATTGAATCAACACCTCTTTGTGTTCTTGGCAATCCCAATACAAAATCCATACTAATTTCATCCCACAGCTTCTCAGGTACGGGTAATGGTTGATAAAAACCCGCATTTTATTTCCTTCCTTTTGAATGCTGGCAAATCCTGCATCTGTCCACAAACTTCTTGACTTCTGACCTCATCCCTGGCCAAAAGTATGACTCGCTCAGCTTTGAAAATGTCTTATCATGGCCAAAATGTCCTGCCAATCCACCACTGTGCTTCTCCCTCAACAAGTTCTCCCTCATGGAGCAATTCGAAATACACAGTTGATTGCCTTTGAACAACAATCCGTCTTGGATCACATACTCTATCCACTGGCTTCTGTCCCTGAGAACTGGATTCTCAGCTGCTTCATAAGCTTCCTTAAAGTCTGAATCATCTGCATACATGTCCTTAAGATCATCAAAGCCTAACGTCCTGACTTTGAACTCCTGCAACAACAAACACTTCCTGCTCAAAGCATCAACAACTTTGTTAGCAGTACCAAAAATATGTTTTATTACAAAAGTGAAATTTTGCATGTATTCAACCCACTTAACATGCCTCTGATTCAACTTTTCTTGTTGAGTCACAAATTGTAATGCATGGTTATCACTATATAAAACAAATTCGTTTGGGATCAAATAGTGCCTCCATTTCTTCAATGCATGTATGATGGCATGTAATTCTTTATCATATGTGGAGTACTTTTCTTTTGCCTCATTCAGCTTCTCGCTGAAATATGCAATTGGTCTGTCCTCCTGACTCAAGACCGCTCCGATTGCAAACCCGCTTGCATCACAATTCACCTGAAATGTCTTTTGAAAATCTGGCAACACCAACACCGGTTGCTCTGTAATCTTTCGTTTCAACAAATTGAAACTCTTCTCAGCCTCTTCCATCCAGTGAAAATATTTATGTCTTTTCTTCACTGTATCCATCATTGCTGCACTAATTCCACTAAAATTTCTAATGAACTTCCGGTAGAAACTAGCCAAACCATGAAAACTTCTCAGCTCGAAAATATTTCTCAATTATGGCCAATTCTTGATTACCTCCACCTTATCTGGATCCATCCTCAGTTCATTTGCTGAAATAACAAACCCCAAATAAATGAGTTTTGTCTTCATGAATGAGGACTTCTTCATGTTAATCAACAGCTTCTCCTGCTGTAGCTTCCTCATCACAATAGCCAAATGCTTTAGATGTTCATCCTTTGTCTTGCTGAAAATCAATATGTCATCCAGATACACGATGACAAATTTCCCGATGAACTCCTTCAGGACTTCATTCATCAACCTCATAAAGGTACTCGGTGCATTCATCAAGCCAAATGGCATGAAAAGCCATTCATACAAACCTTCGTTTGTCTTGAATGCTATTTTCCATTCGTCACCTTCTCTCATACGAATCTGATGATATCCACTTTTAAAATCTATCTTTGAAAAAAAATTTGCTCCACTTAAGCAATCCATCAAATCATCCATCCTTGGAAATGGGAATCGATACCTGATAGTTATCTTGTTGATGGCTCTTGAATCAGTGCACATCCTCTAGCCTCCATCTTTCTTCGGACCGAGTACTGTCGGAACAACACATAGACTCAAGCTTTCCCTGACCAAGCCTTTGTCCAACAACTCCTGGACTTGTCTTTTAACCTCTTCATTCTCCTGCGGTGTCAATCTGTACGTGGCTTTGTTTGGAAAACTAGCTCTTGGTATGAGGTCTATATGGTGACTCATGCTCCTCATCGGTGTCAATGAATGAGGTAGTTCATCCACTAGAATATCAGCGAACTCTTCCAGCAGTTCCTGAACTTCTGCTGGCAAATCGTCCACTCTTGTGCTAGTCAGAACAATTCTCGATTTTCTGACCACAAAGAATTGTGGATCCTCCTTCTTCTTAACTTCTATAAGAAGTTCCTTCCCACTCATGAGAAGTACTGTGTTGTTTACCTCTGGCTTCACTTCTTTATCTTCAATTGGACACAACATATGAGTTCTCCCATTCTTTTTCAGGGTATATGTGTTCATCCTCCCATCATGAATTACATTTCTATCATATTGCCATGGTCTACCTAGCAATAAATGACAGACATCCATAGGAATAACATCACATAAAATTTTATCATTATACCCTCCTATCTTAATGTCAACTAAGCACTGTTTAGTGACATTTACCTGATGTCCCTTTTGTAGCCATGTAACTTTGTATGGACTTGGGTGATCAGTTGTCTCCAGCTCCAGCTTTTCTACCATCTCGGTTGAAATGAGATTATATGTGCTTCCGCTGTCCACGATGACCTTGCATACTCTATCCTTGGTCTTGAAAGCAGTCCTAAAAAGACTGTTCCTCTGCGCTGAGTTTTCCATCTCCTTCTCTAGCGTCAAAAGGACTTTTTGCATCACCAACGATCTTCCACCTTCAGCGTACTCTGCCTCAACATCTCGCCTATGTGCCTCGGCAATGTGAGTCTCTCCAACTTCTCTCTTTTTCTCCGGACACTCGAATGACTTGTGCCCATTTTTCCCACATGTGAAGCATGTGATTACTCCACCTCTTCCTCTTCCTCTACCTCTGGTACGAGGAAACCTATTATTATTATCATATCCTCCTCTCTGCTCAGTATTTTGTTCTTTTTGTTCAGCATATCGCCCTCGCTGCGAACTTCCACCTCTCTCTGTCTGAGTCTGAGGTTTCTTCCAGTCATCCTTGGGCTTCTGGTATTTATATTGGACAACCGATTTGCCTTTGGGATGTCTCCTGCCTTTTCCCCTCTGACTTTGTTTACAGCTCATCTTCTCCTCAACTTTCAGTGCTAATTGATAAGCATCCTCCACCGTTCGGATGGTTTCCATATTTATTTCATCCTGAATCTCATACCTCAGGCCATTCATATACTTGGCCACCTTTTCGTCATTGCTTTCGTGATGACCTTCCCTGATATTCAACCTGTAAAATTCCTCAGTTTACTCTTTCACTGTCATCAGCTTCTGTCTCAGGTTCTGTATCCTCCTGAACAGATAAATTTGATAGTCCCTGGGAATGAGTTTTGCTTTCATCTTTGCAATCATCCTATCCCAGCTCTTAATCTTCTGCTTGCCTTGGCAACACCTGTCAGCTTGCAGTTCATCCCACCACAAGGCTGCATGTCCTTTTAATCTCGTGACGGCATGTCCGACCTTCTTATCATCTTCGATATCTTCATAATCGAAGTAAGTGTTAAGATCTCTAATCCAGTCTAGCAGCTCTTCTGCATCCAGATTCCCTTCATAAACTGGAATGTCCATCTTTACCTTTGCACTCATCTTTGCAACAACTTTAAGTAAGCGTTCACTCGCTGCATCTTCCGCTGGGATTTCTTCTCCTCCGCGTCCAACATCTTCTTCATCTTCGGATACGCTGGCATCTCCTACATCAACTTTACATCTTCGTGATGTCTCCATGTCCTCCATTCTGGCACGAAGATTTCGTATTTCTCTCTCCATGTCTGGATTCTTTACTTTCCTACCTCTTTCTCTGGACATTTCTCTTTCTCTAGACAATTCCCTTTCCTCCTCTGGATCGGGTGATTGTCTACCTCTTCTCCTTGGCGGCATGGTGAATTCTCCTCTTTCTCTACTACAGAAAGAAAAGAAGCTTTTCTATGCTCTGATACCACCTGACACAGGCGCGCCAACCAGGGCACGTCTGCTCTCACAGGATTGTCTTCTTCTCGGCCCGAAGAACTCCAAGGTCCTTCTATTTCCCTATCAGGAAATATTCACCCACAACAATCCTTTCCCGAGGTCTCTCCTTTACCACCTGGAAATCACTAAATCTCTCTATCTCGCGAGTTCGTGGCTCAAAGCCTCCAACTTTTCCTTTCTAATCTTACGATACCTGACATGGCGATACGGGTATAGCTCCTTTACTTGTTAGTGCCCTCACCACATGCAACAGTGGGCTAGGCTTAAATATCAGCGCCTCTCGCAACTCGCACCTTCGTGAGTTTGTGAGGCGAACTCTCGTGCTTTCCAATGTGATCCTCCGAGACGTGATAAATCAACATTGATTTGACTCCTTCCTTGATGGATTTCACTACTCGCAACCTCGCTATCTCACCACCTCGCCGGTTGAACCATTGAGATTTCACCCTCCTATTCCGCGAATCCCCGAGACGCGAGAATTCAACGGAATGTTGACTTCTACCTCTAGGTAGCATGTGTCCACCCGTCGACCACATGGGTCTCACCTTATGCTCTGCCACGCGTCCACGCAAACCCCGGCTCTCGCACTTCGCGACTCGTGAATCCTAATGCCAATACCTCGAGACTTCTCGCGGCGAGATACCGAGGGCTTCGTGCCACCTGTATTCCACTCGCGCTCCACTATGGCCCACACTGCTCTCCAGCTGTCGGGGTCTCACCTCTCGCGATCTCACGATCCCCGTGGCCAATTTCTCAAGCCTTTTCTTGTGAGACTCCGATACACGATCCCACGTGCAGATCCAACAGTCCTCCTGTGATCCGGATCCAGCGACTCTACCTCTCCTGAGCTTCAAACTTGTCAAAATCTTCTCACCGTAACCTCCTTTCACCTTTGCAAGATATGACGATCCTCAGAACTTCGCGAAATATCCTCAAATGATTTAGACCGTCCGTTCTCCCTTGTGTGATCCACGAAATGAACAAAGTGTCTCTCTGCGAGATTCCTTCGCTGCTTCGTCAACCTACGACGCTTCTTCCCGACTTCTGACAACAGCTTCCCTACACTTAACCTTCAGAAAATTCGAAGGTCTATTCCTCCTGAGCTTTTCCACAGCTTCAATCTTTAGAAGAAAGAACCCTTACACGCACTCCTTGTGGAAAATCTCCAATCACATCTAAGTGTTGAAGTTCTCTTGACTCTGCGCACACCTACAGTAGTATCCCTTCAATACTTCACTCAGTTTCACGACTGAGACTCTCCTTAGCCTGCGCACTCCTTGCACGACTTAAGCAACCCACTTTCACTTATGAGTGCTTTGAGAACAAGAGTTTAACTCCTTGAGCCTTCTGTCAATGCACTCCTTACAGACGACTTCAACTGCACTCCTTGCAGGAATCCTCGCTCAAAAGAGAAACAATTGTAACTCACCTCACTTCCTCTCAGATTTTGATCTCGACACATGAACTCATACACACAGCATGATAACAAATTCATAACAAGGAGTAATATTAGAGCATTCAACACACATACACAGAGAATAACACAACAACCATGAATCTGAATCAACTTCTTCTATTAATTCAAGATCTGTACATGGGTGTTCTCCTACAGTTCTCTGCTATTCTCCTATGCTCTAGATTCTTCTTGCTCCTGTTAATGTTACAATGATACAAATGAGGGTGTCTATATCCGTTTTCCCCCCTACGCTCTAAAACTGTTTAATCTAAGAATTCAATTCTATCTACCTGCAACTACTACTATAAATGCCTCTGTCTATCTCTGACGAGAGCGTATGGCTCGAGGTATGATTACATTTTTACCAAGGTGCCTAAATTAAATGATCTCATTTATGTTCATCACATCAACTTCAAGGGAAAATTTAAAAATTCAAAAACTTGTGTTGGACGTCTTCCAGTTGTCTTCTGCTTCCACGTTGGTTTTGCTTGTCATGAGGGATGCTCCTGCATCATTTAGAAGAAAAAACCACTGCATTTGGCACGTTCAGAAAAAAAAAAACAAGCATAAAATTCTTAAAGCATATTATAATGGTCATGTTGCACAGGGATAAATATGACTTGCAGGTTAGAATTAAACATGAAAACCATTTTAAAGAGTCACATTGAATATGGTAAGCATTAAACATGAAAACCATTTTAAAGAGTCACATTGAATATGGTAAGCAGAAACCATAAAATTTTAATAGTTTGTTATGTCAAGTGTTAAATAAACAAAAATCCATTTAGAAAAGTTACATTAATAATCTCCAAGTAATTTAAT
>ML809635.1:86454-101288 GCA_009831015.1 Picea engelmannii | reverse complement strand
TGAATAGTAACACTGTAAAATACATGAGTTCTACATCCATTTTAGGATGATAACAAAAACACAGACATTTAACTCCAAAATTTTGGAATCTAAGCCATCTCTTTAGAGTAGATCACTTCATACATGAAATTCAAACCTGCAAAAAAACAAATTTCAAAAATTAAAAATTACAATTCAAACATGCGAAATAATACAGAATTCAAAAATTGTAATTGTAATTGTGGATAAGGTCTCAAATCCTTGAGGTGAAATTTTCATCCGTTATTTTGTTCTTGGTAAAACAAATTGTGTTAGAATTAGATAATAATCTGAAAATAATTACAGAACCGTGTATGAAGATAATTCACAAATCTCCATGTATTAAGTCATTCTTCCAAAGAAATACTTATCTCCTTGTGGATAAAGTCCAAAATCCTTCTGAAAATTGTCCTTGTGGATAAAGTCCCAAATCCTTAGATGTAATTCGCATCCCAGGTGTTGTTATTTGATCATATTTACACATCAATAAAATACTAATCTTCTCGGCAATTAAATACTTCTCATCTTCTTCTGCAGTGGTCATATAATCAAATTTCACGATGCCCTTTCAAACTAAAGGACTCATAAATCTCCATATTAAGCAACTCTTCCAAAGAACTACTTATTATCTAAAAAAGTTCAGAAATCTCCATTTTAAATACCATTCTTCCAAAAAATACTCATCTTCTATTTCTTCGATGGAATATATGTTCTCATATAATACTAAGCCATTCTTGGTCAATATGTCTGAAGTAATAAATTAGTATAATTTAATTAGTTCCCATCTAAGACTCTTTTATTTCTATAAATTATACTTTATCATCCAAAATGAAATATTCATTATAACTATTCCTTTAATCAAAGGGCCTCTACAATTGGAAAAGACCACCAATGTGGAAGACATTGGAAAGGACCACCAAAGTGGGAGACTGGTTCCTTTTTGAGCAATTTACTACACAAGTAGGTCACTCATGTCTTACACAGAGATGTGATCAAGGCTCATGACAATATGCAAGACATGTGAAGCATAGGGGGATATTTACTTGTACCCATTATCAATAGGTCTCACTAGATGGTTTCAAGATGTTTTCTGTCAAACTATGCATAATTGACTTGAAGATCACATTGAGATAATTAATGGAAATAATGCATGCATTTTTCTAGAACATGTCAACAAAAACCTAAAAGGTTCTAAAGAATGTTTATTGGTCAATTCTTCTTGTAGTATGGTCTATGAGTAGTTGAATGGTTGAGGACTAAGTTGAGTGGGATTCTTTTTAGAATAGCACTCAACATTACCATGGAATAGATCAATCCTAATGGTTTCTTTGAGGGTGCATATATTAACCTCAATGAATTGACAAAATGTCCAAGGGATTACACGATCAAAAGAAACATGTGTATGGTGCATCGACAATAACTATTGAACCAATTCATTGTCATTAGGAAGTGGGCATCAAATGACATGTAGAAGTTGAATTGATTGTTCAAGTGGCAAGTAAAGAAGAGGAACAATTGTAACTATCTCTTAGAGATGGGCCATAAGAATATGAATTGCTAGAGAGTGAGAAAGGGAGGTAGAAGTTTGAAGATTACAATTGAGAAAGTATGCAATTATAGGTCTCTACAATTGGAAAAGACCACCAAAGTGGAAGACATTGAAAAAGACCACCAAAGTGGGAGACTGGTTACCTTTTGAGAAGTTTACTACACAAGTAGGTCACTCATGTCTTACACAAATCCAATAAGTTGTCAATTTGAAGTTATGTTATATGATTATAAATAGCATCAATAAGATAAGCATTAAATAACTTTGGTCAATATGTGTGAAGTAATAAATGAGTATAATATAATTAGTTCCCATCTAAGACTCTTTTATTTCTATAAATTAGACTTTATCATCCAAAATGAAGTATTCGTTATAACTATTCCWTTAGTCAAAGGGTCTCTAAAATTGGAAAAGACCACCAAAGTGGAAGACATTGGAAAAGACCACCAAAGTGGGAGACTGGTTCCTTTTTGAGCAATTTACTACACAAGTAGGTCACTCATGTCTTACACAGAGATGTGACCAAGACTCATGACAATATGTATGACATGTGAAGCATAGAGGAAGATTTACTTACCCATTATCATTAGGTCTCACTAAATGGTTTCAAGATGTGTTTTGTCCATCTAGTCCAAATATAAATGACTCTTGGCAATGAATATTTCTTTCTCTTGTTATAAAATGAAGAACACGGAAAAATGAAAAACTTGCATGAATTACATAATCATGTTAATCATTGAATTTTTTAATGAATTTTTGTTCCGTTTAATTTCCGTTAGTCAACGAGTTACCAACCCAACCTTAAAAATAAGTACATATAAATAATTGCTAATTCCCCATTTACTAAATCATTTTAATTTATTTAATGTTGACAACACATAAAAGGTAAGGTCCTTGAGACTAAGTCCAATAAATTATTATGATTTAGTAAATGGGGAATTAGCAATTATTTATATGTACTTATTTTTAAGGTTGGGTTGGTAACTCATCGACTAACGAAAATTAAATGAAGTGATTGACCTATACTTGTTTCCAAATGAGTCGTAGGTAATGTTGAGTCTTAACTAATGGTTGGTTATTGTTGGTGTCCTTCTAACTTGTGCCTTCTATAGAGGACGTGGTCGTTCATTAAATTTTGTTGTACCTGGTTGTAAACAATTTATTGCTTGGTCTGCTTGTGTTGAGCATGATGTAGACACCTCCATGTTCCTCAGAACAGTCGCCAGCCCTGAGACCTTAAATGGTTAAAATCAATGGGAACCTGGGCTTGAGCATTTCTTATGTGTCTTGGAGGTCCTAACCATTGCAAGGTAGGACGGGTGGGTAGTCAGTCTTATTTTATTGTCGATTGATTGTCATTCATTGCTCGCAGATTGTTAGATGTGCATCTTAGATATTATTTTGTTGCATGTGCCTTGATTCATAGTTGTGTTGCGACACAGAGTAGATGTCCTTATTTCCCTTGTACACACGCACACACACAAAAAATAAAAAATAAATTGCTCTTGTTTGGGAGGTTCGTTACATATGGTATTAGAGCCAAGTTTGACCTGCGATTTAGGATCGCTACGGCTTTTGTTGACATGATTGGATTTTAATGTTGCTAATCAAGTTTATTGTGTGCGTGCAGGTGATCATTGTTAGAGGACGTCGCAGAGGAAGACAACGGGGTGCTAGGGGAGGAGGTGCGATGCCTCTAGTAGCATCCACACCTGAGGGGTCTAACCCCCAGGGAGACGAGTAGGTTATCAGACAGGAGAAGATATTAGCAGGTGATGTAGTAAGAATGATGAGATTCTTTCAATGCATCTCTGAGGCACTAATCATCCATTTGGACAGAGATGAGGCCATAGTGCCAGTGCCTGCTGAGGTTCCATCGCGCGCATAGATCGTTACTGGTAGCATTCACCGCGAACTTGAGAAGGTCAAATTTCCTGAGTTCTTTGGTGCCCCGGATGGCGCCGCCGCTGAGGCATGGTTGGAGAACATGGAGATGTGCTTTGCACTTCGTGATTATACCTCCAATATGAAGTTCTACATGCCGGTCTTTCAATTGAAGGGGAGCACTCTTCTATGGTGGAAGACACTCCTACCACAACTAAACATGGTTGTCGAAGACGTGTCATGGGAACTGTTCGAGGAACGGTTCCGAGAGAGGTACCTTTCAGAGGAATTAATTGAGCATCATATCAATGAGTTCAATGCCTTATGGCAGGGAGGTCCTACAGTGCCCGAGTACGAGGCACGTATTATGGAGCTGCTTCGGTATGCTCTGCACCTTAACACTAAAAAACATAAGGTCAACAGGTTCGTGTTCAGCCTTAACAGCAGCCTGTGTGAAAAGGTTAGGATTTTGATGCCCCAAACCTTGCACGATTTCGTCCAGAATGCCCTCATAATAGAGGAGGAGATTATCAGTGAGGGTTAGACCATGACTCCAGCGAGACCAGTAGGACAGGTTTCATCTGGAACACAGTAGCACCAGACACCAACGAGAAATATGTCAGGATATCGTGGCTTCCAGAGGGGATCCACTTTCACTACACCCCGGTGACGACTGCCTCAGCAACATACACCTTATCGGGGACCACCACATCAACAGTAGCATCGCCCGTAGCAACAACAGTTTAGGCCTATTCAACAGAACAAACTAGGGTTCCAGGCCGGTGGGCCATCATCTTCTACTTTGGGTACTAGGACTATTGGGCTGAAGAAGGGGTGTTGGATGTGTGGGGAACCACACTACCAGCGCGATTGTCCTATGGAGAGGACCAGAGCATCCGGATCAGCCGGACCCACTACATTGGGAGATATGGGCAAGGCCCATTAGATTGATGCAGTGGTGAATAACCACCAAGCAGAGCATCAGTCGACTATGCTCGAGACGACAGGTACCATCGCTAACCAAACCCTTAGTATTTTGATAGATCCTAGTGCTACCAAGAGTTTCATTTGTGGTGCAGCGCTAAAAAGGATTAAGGTAAAGGCAGTTTAACATTATGCATTTAGCTTCGTGGATATGGCCTCGGGAGCCAAACAGAAGGTTGGAGGAAAGGTTACGAACTGTATCCTTAGCCTAGGAGATTTTGTCACAAGGGCCAACCTGTACGTCACGATCCTAGGATCTTATGATGTCATGATTGGTATGGATTGGTTGGAGTCGCATGAGGCAATACTCAACTGTAAGACAAAATGGTTGAGCTTGGTCGATGATGAGGGATAAAGACATGTGATTGTAGGATGGAACCAGGGAGTTTCCCTGAGGTTCGTCTCTTCCTTACAGTTACAAAAGAGTATGCGCAAGGGGTGCAAGATTTATGTGATCCTTGCGCTAAACGAGAAGGGAGTAGCGGAAGGTCTAGAACACGTTCTGATGGTGAGAGATTTTGTAGATGTATTTCTAGAGGAGTTACCTAGGATTCCTCCGGAAAGGGAATTAGAATTTACCATAGACCTGAAACCGGGGACCGAACTGATAGCAAGAACGCCTTATTGGATGTTGACCCCGGAATTGCAAGAGTTGAAAATGAAACTGAAGGAGTTGTTGGACCTAGGACTGATACGTCCTAATGTGTCACTATGGGGTGCACCTGTTATTTTCATATGAAAGAAGGACAGATCGTGGAGGCTTTGCATTGACTATCATCAACTGAACAAGGCTACGATCAAGAATCAGTATCCCTTGTCGAGAATTGATGATCTGTTTGATCAAATGAAGGGTGTGACAGTGTTCTCCAAGATCGATTTGCGATCAGGGTATCACCATTTGTGGATCAAGGAGGAGGATGTCCCTAAGGCCACCTTTAAGACAAGGTTTGGACATTATGAGTTTACTTTTTTACCGTTTGGACTGACAGATGCCCTAGGGGTATTTATGAGTTTGATGAATGGGGTGTTCCACGAGTACCTAGACAAGTTTGTCCAAGTGTTCATTGATGATATTTTGATTTACTCTTGTACAATGAAGGAGCATGAAGAGCACTTGCGCTTGGTACTACAGTGTCTGCGAGAGCATAAATTGTATGGGAAATTGTCCAAATGCTCTTTTTATCAATAGAGGATTCACTACTTAGGGCATGTCATCTTCGGCAAAGGTATCGTCGTGGATCTAGCCAAGGTCGAGGTTATTATGGAATGGCCTGCACTGACGAGTGTCACAGAAGTGCGTAGCTTTATGGGTTTAGTAGGATACTATCGATGGTTTGTCGAGGGATTTTCGAAGATAGCAAATCCAATCGCATAATTGCAAAAGAGAAACAATAAGTTTGTTTGGACCGAGAAATGCGTGGAAGCATTTCAGAGGCTTAAAGAGTTGTTGAAGACAACGCCGATAATAAAGGTCCCTGACATGGACACAAAATTCTTGGTATGCACTGACGCATCCAAGGAAGGTTTAGGCAAAGTCTTGATGCAAGACGAATGCGTTATTGCTTACATTTCGAGGAAACTGAGAAGGCATGAGGAGAACTACACGACGCACGATTTGGAGTTATTATCCATCGTATATGCCTTGAAGTTTTGGAGACACTACCTTGTTGGATGAAAATTTGAACTAAAGACTGATCATTGTGGACTACAACACATTTTTACACAAAGCGACTTGAACGCTCGACAACAAAATTGGTCAGAATTGCTTAGCGAGTATGTCTTTGAGATTACTTACATAAAGGGAACAGTGAACTGAGTGGCAGATGCTTTGAGTTCGAGACCACGCATATTTTCAGTGTTTCATCTTCAGACGAATCTACGTGAGAAGATTCTCACTTTACAGCATGACGATGACTGGTACAAAGAGGTCGAGGGTTTTATCGGACAAAACACAATGATGGTACCACGATATGAGCGATTTTCATTTGATAGCGATGGGTTATTGAGGTTTAAAAGTTAGATTTACGTACCGCCAAATGACGAGTTGAGGATGTTGATCCAGAGCAAGGCTCATAGAGAATTTTACATGGATCACCCAGGAGTCACAAAGATGAGGGTAGACCTTAAATCCTTATTCTTCTGGAAAGGAATGAAGGCCGACATAGTCAACTATGTGGCCAGATGTCTAGAGTGTTAGCAGGTAAAGGCTAAAAATAGACACCCACCAGGATTACTTCAACCACATGCCATTCCAGAATCGAAATGGGAGGTTATTTCGATGGATTTTATTGTTGGGTTGCCACTGATGACAAGGAGACATGACTCGATTTTCGTAGTAGTAGACAATCTGATGAAGAGTGCTCACTTTATTCCTATGCATACGAAGTATCAAGCACCTGACATAGCTAGAGTTTTCATCAGTGAGATTGTGAGGTTGCATGGCATGCTAAAGAGGATTATATCTAATCAAGGATCGGTGTTTACTGGAGGATTTTGGATGAGTTTCCAAGAGGCCTTGGGAACCCAACTTAACTTTAGTACTACGTATCACCCAGAGACTGATGGACTGACCGAATGAATGAACCAAACCTTAGAGGACATGTTGCGCATGTACGTAATGGACCAACAATAGTGTTGGGAAGAATTCTTGCCACTAGTATAGTTCGCTTACAACAACAACTACCAGAGCACCATTAAGATGGTGCCTTTTGAGTTTCGTTACAGGCGACCATGTCGAATGCCCTTGAGTTGTGATTGGCTTGAGGATAGGGTCCTGGTGGGACCCGAAGCAATCCAAGAAATGAAAGAAAAAATGTAAACCATAAGACAAAGGATTAAAGAAGCGCAGGACTGACAAAAGAGTTATGAAGATGCGCACCGAGTCGACTGTAGTTATGAGGTCGGTCATCGAGTATTATTGTGGGTTAAACTGCATAAGAGTTTGATCAAGTTTGGGAAGGGAGCTAAACTCTCTCCTAGGTTCATGGGACCTTTCGAGATTATGGAGAGAAATGGGCCCATGGCCTATCGACTAGCCTGGTCTGATTCTTTGAGGCCTATGCATGATGTTTTCCATGTATCTATTTTGAGACATTATATTAGTGATCCTACACATGTGATTGACATGAGTTCCTTGCAGGTATCGGACAAGGGAGCGCTCACGGTTGAGCCAGTCCACATCTTAGATCATCACGTTCGACAATTACGATGTCGAATGGTAGATCAGGTCAAGGTCCCGTGGGACAATTATAGTCTGCACTCGACGACTTGGGAGGACGCATATGATATGTGCCAACAATTTCCATTTTTGTTTGATAGATAGACTTATGATACTTCGATCCACTTATTTTGGCATTTATGCTATGAAAATTTGGAATGAAGTTTAGACCAAGAGAGGGTGTATGTAACATCCCGCTCTGGCACACTGAGAAAAATTATCCTTGAGGACACTTGCTCGCAAGTGATCCAGACTATTATGATATTAAAAAATTTGTTCTTGGTTATGATTTGTTATGATAGATGACATGATGTTTTATTGCATTGACATAGAAAGGTGCTATTGACTCAGTTTTACTGAGTGTACAGGGTTTTAGACCTTGAGGATGCAGAGGCATCGATGGAACCCTTGGACTCTAGATCGAGTCAGGGAGTGTGCTATTGGGGTTTGATTGTATTACTATGATTTTAGTACATTTGATTAGATGATATGATGCAAACATGTCTGACATGATTATTGATGATGTAGGCTGATGATAGCTTGCCAACTAGACTCACATATGGAGAAAAGGGGCCATACATGACTACCATAGAGGTTGAGGGAGAGTTGTGGACAACAACCTTGCCACAACCTACTAGCACTCCCGCCATGGCTCGAACTGTAGGTAAACGATTACCTAGTTCGAGAGGACCCATGATGTCGCGAGGGCAGATTGCGACAGTTGCTCGAGATGATTCTAAGGGGCGCAC
The DNA here is from genome assembly GCA_009831015.1 of Picea engelmannii. Lineage (NCBI taxonomy): Eukaryota > Viridiplantae > Streptophyta > Pinopsida > Pinales > Pinaceae > Picea > Picea engelmannii. The sequence goes on along the minus strand of ML809635.1, from coordinate 92,887 downwards.
ACTAAGGCGGGGGCCTTATTCCTTAGAATCCCTTAGTCTCCCACAAGTTCACCTAGCGGAGTATTGACTCCAGGGTTTATTGATGTCTACCAATCAATCAAGAAGCGAGTGGCACCCTTGGAGCACGTGGTGCATCCTAAAGGTCACGTCATGCAAAATAAGCAAAAGGGTGAGTGGCACCCTTGGAGCACATGGTGCATCCTGAAGGGCATGTTGTTCAAAAGAAACAAAAGAGGCTAGTGGTGTTGGAAAATGTTTAACAAGCAGCATATGCTTGTCATTCATGGAAAGTATAGTAGTGAAGATGGCATGAGTATAGGAAGAATGTAACAGACGAGTATCAAAAGTATTTTAGGAAGATGCTGCATAGAAAGCTCGATAAGTTCGGAAGAGATAGTGCAGAGGATTGTTGGCAGGTTTAACAAGAACAAAGTAAGCTCAGGAGGAATTAGCACAGATTTGAATGCAGTGCGTAGGTGTGCACCAGGGATGAGGATAACTCATTGCTAAAGCTCAAGAGAGATAGCATACTCAGGATCACAGGCGGATCAAAGGTCGATGCCTTTGACACTTAGAAATTCTTTTAAGTAAGGAGGATGTGTAAGCTTGAGTGGAGAAGTGACATTGATCGTTGGATCCCATTCACAATTCCCGATGACTGTTAGATCTGAATCCATACAGGAGGAGCACAAAGATGGAGGGAAAATCTTAGGCATCATATCTGAGCATAAGATCCAACCATCGTTGGATCAGGAAGAACCTGCACGTTCTTTAAAGTGCAAGGAGAAGCAGGTATACAAAATCTTGAAAGAAGGAGGACCGTCCATCTACGGGCAGGACACATGGATGCAGATCAACATTTCGCTGACTGGAAAGTCAAAGTTTAGAAATGCTCCAACCTCTCACCTCTTGAAATCACGATATCCAAAATCATGATTTAATTGTAGCCGTCAGATCAAGGTGTGATCTGGACCGTCGATCTGACTCCATTTCAGAGTTTCGTGGATTGGGAGTTGGAGATGTAAAAGAACATTCACCATAGGAATGCCGAAATCGCGATATGAAAAATCACGATTTAATCCTAGCCATCGGATCAAGGTGTGTTCTAGACCGTTGATCCAGCTCCATCTCGGAGTTTTGCCTATCGTGACTTGGAGTGATGAGCACCTCCATCTAAGGAACACCGAAATGAGAAATCATGATTTAATCCTATCCGTCAGATCAAGGTGTGTTCTGGACCGTTGATCCAGCTCCATCTCGGAGTTTCATGAATCACGACTTAGAGAGGCAAGAAACAATACCACAGGAGTCCTGAAATGTCGAAATGAGAAATTGCAAAATACTTTAGGCATGTGGTCACTGCCGGTGGTCACGACAATGGAAGGAGTCAGTTCAGATAAACTCTATTTCATGGTTTCTGGGATCGTGACTTGGAGAGTCAAGATGCCTCATCTCCAGACTCACGAAATGCAAAATCACGAAAGCGCTTTATGCATAAGCACATGGTCACAGCCATTGGGCACATCGATGGAAGATGGAGGAAGAAGCTAGAGGTTCTAAGATTCACCACAGGGATCCCGAAATGCCGAAGTGCGAAATGGGGAAGTAAATGAAAGTTTCCATGAATTCAATCCAATGATGCAGATGAAGTTGAACACAATAAGAAGGATAATGTTCATTCGACATAGTCAAACTGCCAGAAACCATTGATGGTGTCTGCCAGAAGATTCAAAGAGACTCTGTGTGATCGCCAGAGGAGATGAAGAGTCTCCAAGCTTTGTCCAGTCAAGGAAGAAAACTCTTAGAGGGATTGACAGGTGGATGAGCATTGAAGTCTGTAGCTGAAAATAGAAAGAATAAGCTTGTCGAAGACAAAGAAGACGAAGAGCCTCAACTGCCAAAGAAGCTGAGAAATCTAGACAAAACAACCAGTGATGTTGAATGCATGGGAAAAACTGTCGAAGAAGTTGAAGAGTCGTGATGATGATGAGGCAGAGAACTCGATATGTGGAGGAATTTGGCACGGAGTGATCATGCATAGGAATTGCGAATATTGCATGCACAAAGACCACAGAGACTATAAGTGTGCTGAAAAAAAAAGAGATAGGGTTTGTCGCTGTGCGGGAGAATTCAGGGGTGTGCAAGGAGACAGAGCACAGGAGCATAAATGCACAGTTGAGGAATGGTGCATTAAAGGGATATGGTGCATAGAGCATGAAAGGAAAAAGAACAAAATGTGCAAGGGGTGTGCAGAAGACACTTATGCAGACAAGGGAGAGCAGTGTAACAGAACAACGACAAGGCTAGTAAGACATTGAATAACTTTATATCACTGTAATAAGTTTTAGTAACAAGGAATTTATATTTCAGGGTGGTAGGAAGGTGTTAAGGAGGATTTTTGTCCTTATAGGTTCAAGTGGGTGCTTGAACATAGGGGGTTGTAGCTTCCATCTGGTTGCAGCCAGAGAAACCAGGGTGGCGGGGTGGTGCAAGGGAGAACTCTTGTTCTCTGTTATACAGGTTGGTGCCTGTATGAATGGAAGTTGGTGCTTCCATCCAGTTGATGCTGGAAACACTCAGGGAGTTGGTGCTTCCTTCTAGTTGGTGCTATAGAAATCAGGGAGTTGGTGCTTCCTTCTAGTTGGTGCTAGAGAAACCATGGAGTTGGTGCTTCCTTCTAGTGGGTGCTAGAGAAAACAGAGAGTTGGTGCTCTCAACAAGTAGTAGATTGCAAAACTAAGGTTGTAGCCTCATTATGAGTTGGTTCTCATATGTATGATAATGTAAAGAATGTAACTATTACTTATCATATAAAGAAAAAGAGGTTTTTATTCTGTATGGGTTTCCTCAGGAAATATCTGTCTCTGTGTTTCTCATATATGTGACTAATACTGAATGTGCCATTGTTTATTTCCCTGCATTATTGTGATCATCATTTAGTGTTTCTGTAAAGAGTTTAAAAGAAGAATATTTGTTTAAGAACGGTAACATCTGATTTAACCCCCCGTTTCTCAGTTGTCCAACAATTGGTATCAAAGCCGATGCCTTTTATTTAAAGGTAGATCTGTAAGCTTAAACATGACAAGCTGTGAAGGGACTTCAGTCACTAGGCCTCCTCTATTTGATGGAATGAATTTTTCCTTCTGGAAGGTTAGAATGAGAACATACCTAATGGCCTTAGGAGCTGATGTCTGGGATGTAGTAGATATTGGATACATAAAGCCTGTTGTGCTAGCTTCCAAGGATGATAAGTTAGAATTTAAATTTAATGCTAAGGGTATAAATTCTATCTTGAATGGACTTGCAGAAGCCGAGTTTGTGAAGGTGATGCATCTTCAAACTGATAAAGAAATGTGGGACAAACTCATGAACAATTATGAAGATAATGAGAAGGTGAAAGATGCCAAGCTTCAAACCTACAGAGTATAGTTTGAAAAGCTATAGATGAAAGAATATGAAACCATTGGGAAGTATTTTCTGAGAGTTGAAGAACTAGTAAATGCAATGAAAGAACTTGGTGAACAAATTGAGGAACCCTCTTTAGTTCAGAAAATTTTGAGATCTCTGCCAGATAGGTTTAACCCAAAGGTCTCAGCTATAGAAGAACTTAATGATATAAAGACTTTGTCTTTTGATCAACTTCTACGAACATTGACTGCATATGAAATGAGGATAGTTACAGATAAAACCACCTCTAGAGAAGCATCATTTAAAGCAGTTAAGAATGAGGATTGTGATCCTGATGAAATTGAAGAAAAATTCATGAGAAGATTAAAGAAATGATCATGCAAGTACCAAGGTAAGTTTCCCTTCAAATGTTTCAACTATGGTAAGATAGTTCATTTCGCAAATAAATGTCCACACAAGTAGCATGATCAAAACTCTGAAGATGAAGAGAAGCACAAATCAAGAAGATTTGATAAGAAGAAGAGTTTATGTGTAAACAACGATGACTCCTAAGAAGACATCGATAGTGATTCTTCATGTGAAGATAAAGTAAATGAATTCATGCTTATGGCCAAAGAGGATTATGATAATGAAAGAACAGGCAGTGAAGAGAATGATGAAGAAGCTATGGTTGATATATAAGGAGAACTGATTAGTGCACTGGAAGAGATTGACAGACTAAGAATCAAGAACAGAAAGTAAAAACAATTGTTGATACAGTTTGAGAAAGACAGTAAACAACCTGATGAAGACTTTGCCCTGCTGAAAGTGGAATTAGAAGAGGCAAGGAAAATCGAGGATATTTTGATACATCGGTTATTAGAAAAGAGGGCAAGATCTGAAGCCCTGGAAGAATAAGTAGTGAAAACTAGGAAAGAGATGGAGAAGTTTCAAACCTTGTATCATCAGAATCCGTCTAGTATCAAAGCCTCAGAAGGATTAACCACTATTCTGAATTAGCAAAGAAATCCAAAGCTGAAAACTGGTTTGGGGTTCGAAGAGGGATCAAGTAGTGGTCAGCCAAGGAACAAAGAACCCATCAAGTTTGTTAAATCTACAATCAATGACAACCACAAACCTTCAGAAACAAAGGAAGACAATCAACCACCCAGGACGAGTAAAGAAAGAGGTGCCAGGACTGAATCTGTAGAACAAAGAAATAATGTACTCCCTGCTCAAGGACATTATCAGCATGGAAGAAATCGATTTTCTCAAAGAAGACAATCATTTTCCAAGTACAAGAAATTTTTCTATGGATATTGTTTCTACTGTTCTAACTTTGGTCACAAAGCTGTAAATTGTTACTTAAGAATTAGACATAAGCAATTAAGATTTCAAAGGAATAAATATTTTCCTCAACAAAGAATGATACAGCCAAGTAACAAACCATCATAGATTGCAAATTTCCAAACTAAGTCTATAGACATACAACTAAGGAGGTCAAGAAGTAATAAACAGTCAATGAATAGACAACATTGCAACAACAACTTTGACTTATTGAACAATGAGATTGAATGTTATAACTGTCACATCTTTGGCCACAAAGCTGCAAAATGCAATCTAAAGAATTACAAAGCAGATCCAAGGATAAAGTTCTTAGATAAAAAGGCCAACAAATGGAAAAGGAAAGATAGTGAAAAATGTGATATAGCACTTTCAATTAAAAAACAAAAGGCATCCGATAATATAGAAAGTGGATGTTGCAAGCACATGACTAGAGAAATGGATAAGCTTCTATCCATAAGTAAAAGCAAAATAGAACATGTGATCCTTGAAAATGATGAACCAGGTAAAATCAAGGATAGAGGGATGGTGAGTTTGAGTAATGACAAAGGAGATGACCAGTACGTTCTACTTGTAGATGGTCTAAAACATAATTCGCTCAGTTCAAGCCAAAAGTGTGACAAAGGCAGTGAAGAGGTGCTCACGTCCAAAGAATGTAAGGTAAATATAAACTCAGGAGAAGTGGTGAATAAAAGTATAAAGAAAATTAATGATGTTGAAATTGAGTCCTCCCCTGCAAGTAAAGAAGAAGATTTAGATACAATAAAAGCATGTTCAGTTAGCATTTGCCCCATGGATGAAGTAGGAGAAGAACCATGTCATAAGATGGAAGCAGAAGTCTTGAAGGTTGAGAAGGAAAACACCCAAAGCAAGTTTTTAAACAATTCCATGACCCTGGATAATATCTTGGATAGCCAAAGATCACCAAATGACAAATCCGGTATTGGACTCAAAAAGGTAGAAATCAGTGCTCCTAAGAAACTTGATACAGGTCCTTCATTTGTGAGAAAGAAAAGAAGCCATTAAAGTGGGTGTAGCAGTTTTCTCTTGTGATTGAATATGGAAATAAAATCCCTAGATTGATTGCATCATGGAAGAAAAATGAAATTGCAGTAATAGAGATCGATGAGATTCAATGGGGAGATACAAGGGCTATTTAAAAAGTACAAGCTACAATTTCACAGTGTTCAAATAGGACAATGACATTCACAACAACAACATTCTGATGTACAAAATGATATACATGACATTCTATAGAGATAAAAAGAGGAAAGACCTTGTCAAGGAAAGTTAACCTTTAGGATTAAAAGGGGAAAAGAGTTAGAAGAAGAGAGATAACAGTGACAGGGGGAGTCATCCACTCATGAGAAGAAAAGGTTGATGAAGGAGTCTGTGTAAGAGAGGTGAGCAATTTTGAGTATTCTACAGAGGATACAATGGAAGCTGAGGATGAACAGGTCCAAGAATCAGAAAAAGAAGACTCTAGTTTGGATACAAAGATCTTCAGGCCTCAAATAAGAGAGTCCTTCCTATTAGGGGGAGTTTGTGTTGGTATTAATATCTGATACCTCCTAAAAATACTGCCACAGCTCAGGGGGAGCATGTTCTCTTTGACATTGATGTCAAAGGGGGAGAAAATAATTCAGGTGCCTTAGTTGCCATCAATGCCAAAGGGGGAGATTGTTGGAAAATGTTTAACAGG
>ML809635.1:58211-70285 GCA_009831015.1 Picea engelmannii | reverse complement strand
TAATTTTGGAGAACCATAGGGATGAGTGACACTTGGACGACGGAGAACGTTTAGAGGGTTGTCATTAAAAATTAATTAATTAATGATTTATGAATTAGGTCAGTCTCAAAATTCTATAAAAGGAGGGGAAAGGAAGGAAGAAAAGGGGGAGGATGGTTAGCGTAACGTTACGCTACCGAATTGTGGCTTGACGGGTTGCTTGTGAGGAGTTGGGTATATCTCAGCTGTGTTGGAGTGGTAGCTCAGCCGTGGAGGCGAGCTGAGACGCTAGTCTATCTCTGTTTCTTGTGTGGCCCCTTTGCGGCTCGGGGGGCTAAGGGGGAAGCAGAGTACCCCTAGCGTTTAGCTGGGAGGTACCGGTGAGCTTTCCTTGGTCGGCAAGCAGAAGCGGCATGGAGCGAGAGAAGCAGCAAGGAGAGCGGGAGCGGCTTGGAGCGCGTGGACGACATTCGAGGGAGACGTTAAGGCTACGGTATGATTTTTCTGGTAGAATAGAATGCAACGGTGATTTATGATGTAGATCTACTTGGTACTGGAAAGGTAAGCTGGAGTTAAAATTTGATTATAACATTGTGGTATCTTCCCTGCCTTCGATGATTGAATGTTAAATTTTATCCCACGCCCGTCGAAATTCCTGTTTCATCTCTGGCTAATGGTCTTTAACTCGTCAATGAATGATTGTATCTCTGTGCTTTTCCTTGATTTTTGCACTCTAATTCGGCGATTTACTGTTGAACCCCGGCTCTTGCTGGATATCCTTCTCCGAGATTGTCTGTGGGCATTCTGGATTTCGAATGGCATCCGTGGACTGTTGATTTCGTTTACATTGGTTTATGGGTGTGTTGTTACTTGCATGGGCATTCTTACAGTTGCGATTTTATACAATGGGTGAATTTTATGCAATGGCACCGCAAGTTTTGTATACAGTGGCGTTTTAGTGGGATTGTGGGCATTCCTTGATTTACAGTGGGAAATTCAGGGGTGGGCAGTTTGTTTTATATATACTTCCTTTGTGGCGAAATTTCTGTCATTTGTTTTCAATTACTTCATTCTTTTCTTTTGACTGTCATTACGTTTATAATGTGCAGTGTGCGTTTAGTTCTGGTATGAGTGCCGGGTGTGTTTTATTATGTTTTATTCCTGTGTGTGTTCTAATCACAGGGGGTGGGTTCTTTGCTGCGGTTTTAATTGCATTCTATGCTTGCACTGTATTGCTGCGTATGCACAGGATGAGCGTTTATCCCTGCATGATATCTCCTGCCCAGCATTTTTCATTGAATCCTCTGCGTTTAACGGGGTGTGTAGTTACCTTCTCGACGTTCTTATGTCCAAGGGGGCTTTAATGCATATAGTTGTGTTTTATTACTGTCATTGCGTTTGGTTGCGTTTTTGGTTGCGTTGGGGTTGCTACTGTCAGTCCTTTTCAAAACAAATTACTGTCAGCACGTTGTGCATGACTGACGATTGTCTTGGGCATCCCATCATCAAGGTTAAGTGGTTCATCATCATAAAAATCCAGATCAATTGCGAGCAAGTGTCCTCAAAGAATAAGTTTTGTCAGTGCGCCAGAGCGGGATGTTACAGACTTGGAGTGACGAGCACCTCCATCTAAGGAACATCGAAAAGTGAAATTGCGATTTAATCCTAGCTGTCAGATCAAGGTGTGTTCTAGACCATTGATCCAGCTCCATCTCGGAGTTTAACAAATCGCAGCTTGGAGAGGCAAGAAACAATACCACAGGAGTCCCAAAATGCCGAAATGAGAAATTGCAAAATACTTTAGGCCTGTGGTCGTCGCCGGTGGTCACGAGAATGGAAGGAGTTAGTTCAGATAAGCTCCATTTCGAGGTTTCAGGGATCACAACTTAGAGAGTCGAGATGCCTCATCTCCAGACTCATGAAATGTGAAATCACAAAAGCGCTTTATGCATAAGCACGTGGTCACAACCATTGGGCACATTGATGGAAGATGGAGGAAGAAGCTAGAGGTGCTAAGCTTCACCACAGGGATCCTGAAATTCCGAAGTACGAAATGGGGAAGTAAATGCAAGTTTCCATGAATTCAATCCAATGGTGCAGATGAAGTTAAACACGATCGGAGGGCTAATGTTGATCCGACACAGTGAAACTACCAGAAACCATTGATGGTGTCTACCAGAAGATTCGAAGAGACTCTGTGTGATCACCAGAGGAGATGAAGAGTCTCCAAGATTCGTCCAGTGAAGGAAGAAAAATCTTAGAGGGATTGACAGGTGGATAAGCATTGAAGTATGTAGATCAAAATAGAAATAATAATCTCATCGAAGACAGAGAAGACAAAGAGCCTCAACTGCCAGAGAAGCTAAGAAATCTAGATAGAACACCTAGTGATGTTGAACGCATGGGAAAAAATGCTGAAGAAGTTGAGGAGTCACGATGATGATGTGGAAGAGCACTTGATATGTGGAGGAATTTAGCGTGGAGTGATCATGCAGAGGCATTGCAAATTTTGCATGCACAAAGACCATAGAGACTATAAGTGTGATGAAAAAAGGAAGAGATAGGGGTTGTCGCTGTGCAGGAGAATTCAGGGGTGTGCAAGGAGAAAGAGCGTAGGATAAGAAATGCATAGTTGAGGAATGGTGCATTAAATGGATATGGTGCATAGAGCATGAAAGGAAGAAGAATAGAAAGTGAAAGGGGTGTGCAGAAGACACTGATGCAGACAAGGCAAAGAAATGTAACAGAACAACGACAAGGCTGGTAAGACATTGAATAACTTTATATCACTGTAATAAGTTTTATTAACAAGGAATTTATATTTCAGGGTGGTAGGGAGGTGCTAGGGAGGAATGTTGTCCTCATAGGTTCAAGTGGGTGCTTGAACATAGGGGGTTGTATCTTCCATCTGGTTGCATTTAGAGAAACCAGGGTGGCAAGGTAGTGCAAGGGAGAGCTCTTGTTCTCTGTTATACAGGTTGGTGCTTGTATGATTGGAAGTTGGTGCTGAAACACTCAGGGAGTTAGTGCTTCCTTCTAGTTGGTGCTAGAGAAACCAGGGAGTTGGTGCTTCCTTCTAGTTGGTGCTAGAGAAACCAGGGAGTTGGTGCTTCCTTCTAGTGGGTGTTGGAGAAAACAGAGAGTTGGTGCTCTCAACAAGTAGCAGCTTTCAAAACTGAGGTTGTAGCCTCATTATGAGTTGGTGCTCATATGTATGATAATGTAAATAATGTAAATATTACTTATCATATAAATAAAAAGAGGTTTTTACCCTGTATGGGTTTCCTCGGGAAATATTTGTCTCTATGTTTCTCATATATGTGACTGATGCTGAATGTGCCATTGTTTATTTCCTTTCATTATTGTGATCATCATTTAGTGTTTCTGTAAAGAGTTTAAAATAAGCATAATTGTTTAAGCACGGTAACAACTGATTCACCCCCCCCCCCTCTCAGTTGTCCAACAAGTGGCACCCTTGGAGCACATAATGCGTCCTGAAGGGCACGGTGCGTTGAGGATGATAAAGGAATGAACCTAGATGGCCCTAAGACATTCAAAACTTTAAGAAATTTTAAAACAACTCCCCTAATTAAATGTCACCCAGTTCATAATCTAAGTTCCAAGTCAAAAACTTCTCTAGGGGTAAAATTTTGTTTATACTTAAGAAAATGTCTCCCTAAAGATAAAATGATAAAGTTTAAAATAAAATAACAAAACCACTTAAGCAATAATTGTTGACTTCACAAATTTTTGGGTAAAATGAAGAGAGTCAGAACATAAATAAAATTTGTGAATATCAAATGTAAAGAAGAAATTAGTTATTTAACTTGTGAAAGTGTAAAAAGATATTAAATTAATAATAAAAGGAAAAGAGGGTAAATTGTGCAACTGCCATTTTGGCTCTAATAAAAAGGGGAAAGAAGGTATTATAAAATTTAGGAAACTAGGGAATGGAGGTAGCATAATAAGGGAAAGAGGGGAACTTATGGTAAAAAGAGAGGTCAACTTAGTAAAGAACCTGCAATTAAGAACCTTCTAAATTGAACTAAATTAGCAACTTCATTTTTAGGGAAAGTATTTAAAACCTGTAAGGGAATCTAGGGACACCTAGGAGTAAATTTAGGAGTAACTCTAGGTGGGTGAGGGAAATGAGACAATTATTAATTTAAAGAAAATAATTATTGGAGGAAAGTGGGGGATGGATGACACTTGTACGAAGAAGATTTATTAGAAGATTTTTATTAAAACTTAAATTAAATGAGATTTAGGGAAATTTTGGAAGTTCTATAACTCTATAAAAGAGAGGAAGGAGGAGGAAGTAAGGGGATCGGTTGTTAGCATAACATTACACTTCCAGATTAGTGACTTGATTTATTTACTTCTGGGGAGTTGGGATTTCCCAGCTCGAATTGGAGTGGTAGCTCGGCCTTGCGAGGTGAGCTGGGATCTAGACGTACCATCTAGATAGTGTGTGGCCCATTTGTGGCTTGGGGGGCTAAGGGGGAAGAAGAGTACCCCTAGCGTTGGCTCAGAGGTACTGGTGTAGTCTCGACGGTCAGCAAGCGGGAGCGACACAGAGCGCGTGGACGTCATTCGAGGTGGGAGATAAGGCAACAATATGATTTTTATTTTCAGAGTAGGATGCAATAGGCTTTAGGCTTTGATATAAATATTGATTGTAAATGAGCTCATCATGTTTTACCTAGTGTAGTCTCGTTTTACTTTGCCTTTTTGTCTTGCTGGACATTCCTTCTTTAGCATTTTTTACTAGGCTTTTATGCATGCATGGATAAATTGCTAGGCCTTCTATGCACAGATAATAATTTAACCCTACTTTCACATTAACGGAGGGTTTAGCTCTGCACTTGAATTATGGTTGGTCAGAAAATTACTTGTTCTCTTCATTTAAAATGTAAATTCTGGGGTGAATTAACCCTGTGATTCTATTCCTTGCCTCTACATTCCTTGGATAGATATTCTTTAAGCCTCTAGCCATAGAATTGAGCATGTTTCTTGTTTTTTTTATTTTTTTTCATAGATATCCTCACCTAGCGAAGGCTGTAGTGCTAACACTCACTTGGTTGTTTTTCTTTATTTACTGAAAATGAATTACTGGGCACTTGGGTTTTTTGGGCAATGATTTTCCCATTCCAGTGCACTTGGCATAGAGGTTACCTTAGTTGTGCAAGCATAAATTGTTGTCCTTTTGCGCTTGAATAGACACATTTATTTTCTCATCCTATGATGAGCGCAAGGTGAATCCCTTCGGGGTGTTGGGTATAGAGTTGTTTAGTTATCGAGGACTGGAAGGGTAATTTCCTTGTTGGTGCACTTCTGCACCACACTCCCACCTATTTAGTTTTGCAGCACTCTACTATCATCTGAGACATTGTACAACTAAGGATTTTGCTTGACAGTTTTAAAAAAAATAAAGAAACCCTTCTGTTGTGTAATTATTGCAGCGTTTTTTTTTTTTTTATCGAAACCGTTTACAATAGAAAATTGAGATCCACATCGAGAATGATGAAGGGATAATCGGTTCACACAAACATAGTACAGGCAAAATTTCATTTCTATTTGACACTTCATGTGTACGAAGGTGCCCCTCCTTCCTGTAGGTTTTCCATGTTTAAATGCAAAGAATGTTTGTCAATGATCGGCGCTTTGCTAGGCCCGAGATTTCGTTCATTTATGTTTTGGAAATCGACGGTGGCTATCGCGATTTTCATGTGGAAACACTGACAACAATTTTATTACTTTTTGTTTTTAATTGATTTCGTAAACTACCTTCCTTGTGTGTTTGCTTCACCTTCGCAGAAAAGAAAATAGAATAGGCTAAATTTGTACCAAACATAAAAAAAAAATTGCCTGGGTGTCTGGCCTTGTCAAGGTTCAACACGCGTGCAGCAGCTTACCATCTGACTCTTCATAAATGGACTTTTCCTTTGTGATATTTATGTTTCATCATACCTCAGACTCATGAACTACTTGCTGCAGCTCCAACAACTTGATAGTAATCAGGGATGACAGGGAATATTTTTTTAAGGCACACATCTAGTTGGCTAAAGCATATCCCTTACAATAAACGTAGTGTGAGTGTTTAAGGCATGAACCAAACCATAAAATCATTGATTCCACCTCTGTAAACTGTTTTAAAAATCTCCTAAACTCACCCCTGCCAACTGTGTCAAGTCGTAACCCTTCGCCCTCCAAAAATCTGATTTAAGATTCTTATTACATTTACCTCTGCAAGAGCGTGACATATGACTGTAAAAGGATGTTTATGACGCAGTCATAAAAATTTCTGAGTTGACTCCTGGTTCTGACAGTTCCCATTTCTATAGTTGCCAAATTGATTATCTATACCTAGCATGCAGTCCCAGCTATCTCTTTGCTAATTTTTATGTTTTACTTGGCATAGTGGTTGGGCCGCTAGTTTTATTTGTGCTTGATAATTTATAGAATGTACTGTTTTTGTAATTTATTGTATTTATCATTGAAATGATATGGGAATATAAACAAAGCGTAATTGTGACTGTTATGGATAACATAAGTGTTATTATGATTTGTAAAGAGATTGCTACTCTAATATATTATTATGGTAATATGTAAATATAAGGCCACTGTAATAGATTGTTCTTGCAATATAAAATAGAATGTAATGTTAGTGTAATAAAAAGGGTAATGTTATTGTTAGTCTAATGCAATGTTATCGTAACCCAAAAAGGTAAGTAAGGATATTGTTATTGTAGTGAAAATGTTACTGAAATTTTATTGTTATGAATAACATAAATTGGTATAGTAAGGAGTAAATGTATTATGATTGTAAATTATATTGTTATTGGAAGGGTAACGTCATTGTAATTATTGTTTCTGAAATATGTAAGAGTAATGTTTTCCAATATAATATAGAGTGAAATGTTAGTGTTAGATAACATATAAAAAGTGATGTCATTGTTATTCAATTTGCAATGTTATTGTAATGTAAGGTCGGTGTAGTTTATCGTTTGAAACATGTAAATGTAATGTCCTTGCAATTTTGAAAAATGCTATGTTAGCATTTGATAACATATGAAATGTAAGATTATTGTTATTTTATTTTGTTATTGTAGTATAAAAATAATGATATGGTTAATTTATTGTAATGACATTTTAATTTATTTAATGTTGACAACACATAAAAGGTAAGGTCCTTGAGACTAAGTCCAATAAATTATTATGATTTAGTAAATGGGGAATTAGCAATTATTTATATGTACTTATTTTTAAGGTTGGGTTGGTAACTCGTGGACTAACGGAAATTAAACGAAGTGATTGACCTGTACATGTTTCCAAATGAGTCGTAGGTAATGTTGAGTCTTAACTAATGGTTGGTTATTGTCGGTGTCCTTCTAACTTGTGCCTTCTGTAGAGGACGTGGTCGCTCATTAACTTTTGTTGTACTTGGTCTTCTTGTGTCGGGCGGGATGTAGACACCTCCATGTTCCTCATAATAGTTGCCAGCCCTGAGAACTTAAATGGTTAAAATCAATGGGAACCTGGGCTTGAGTGTTGCTTATGTGTCTTGTAGGTCCTAACCATTGCAGGGTAGGATGGGCAGGTAGTCAATATTATTTTATTGTCGATTGATTGCCGTTCATTGCTCGCAGATTGTTAGATGTGCATCTTAGATCTTATGTTGTTGCATGCACCTTGATTCATCGTCGTGTTGCGACACAGAGTAGATGTCCTTATTTCCCTTATACACACGCACACACACAAAAAAAAAAAATGCTCTTGTTTGGGCGGTTGATGTCGTGATGAACGAGAGGTTCGTTACAAGGTCTCACTAAATGGTTTAAAGATGTATTTTGTCAATCTAGTCCAAATATAAATGAGTCTTTCCAATGAATATCTCTTTCTCTTGTTATAAAATGAAGAACACAAAAAAATGCAAAACTTGCATGAATTACATAATCATGTTAATCATTGAATTTTTGAATCAATTTTTTGTTCAAGGCCATAACTAAGGAAGCATATATCTTGGAATCAAATCCAATATAGGGCCATCCATGCTCAAAGTAGTGTGGTTGGATGAAATACATTCCATGTCATTTTCCTTGCATAAACAATCATATTCATGTAACATCCAAGGAAAATGACATGGAATGACATGGAATATAATACATAAGAATTGTATTATATTTAACTTTAATAAGAGTTGTTTATGAATACCACTGCTTTCTTGTAGTAATCATAGTAATACTCCTTAGTTTCCCATATGATTAGAGTGAGTTGGTTCAATGCTAATACACATGATACCACATATTAGAACATGAGTTATCTTCATATTCGTGACCAATCAGAATTGAGTAAGTTTGTTCATTCATGTACGCTCTTCACTTCCATGGATATTTTTCTATTAAATTTCAAAGTTTTAAAATGTCTTAACATGATATTACCTTAGTTTTAAAAAGTAATATTCTCTCCAAGTTAAATATTTCTTTCAATCTTACTTCCTAAGAGGATCCATACTGGAACATATTATAATAGACTCGTATAATCAATTCAATTTGACTTCCAAGAAATTTTCTCATATATTGTTTACAAATTTCAACCACCTATTGACTTTAGACATTAGAAAAGTGGAATTCCACCTTTAGACAGTTACATCCCTCTTGTAGTAATACATCCCTACGCTCTTTTATTAGGAAGGGATTGGGCTAAGATTGTTAATTTTCACATTTTATCAATAATTGGTTCTCTCATTTCTCCCTCATAAAATTATGACTATTACCTTAATTAGTCCTTATTATTCTTATTATCAAGACCTTGGACCCTCTTATGATTGATGCGAAAAGTTTTTTATTGTTTCAATCTAATTTTTTTCAATGAGAAGTTATAATATATTTTGAAGGAATTTATTTGTCCATTAACTTATTTATTTATATGATGTATTTTCTTATTTAAATGAGGTACTATATGTGCAAATACATCATTGATATGTTTTTTTTTTTAAAGATGGTACATGAGATTCATCCTATTATTGTTTGCATTATATGTACCAATGGAAATTATTGATCAACTTGAAGATCACGTGTTCATTTAATGATGTTACAAAAATTGTAACATCCAAATATTCTATGGGCCCTATAATTTAACTGCTTACAGTCTAATAAGATACTCAGTTTGGTTTAAATCCTAATGGTCAATATGCGTAATTATTGTTATACAATTATTTCAATAAAAGAGGTAGTGACATTGTTTTCAGTCATTCGTAATCTATAAAATCAATCTGGTGAGCCCATTAGATCATTTTCTTGTTCTAAGGATTTGTAGTGGGACTCGCTATTCTATTATATCAACCAGAAAACACATTCAATTATCTTATCATTGTTCAACTACAAAAATAAATGACAATCAATTATGATCGACTTTATCTTGATTCATGGGTTTGAGTGGACATATAACATGGTCAATGTTACATTAATGAAAATAGGTTAAAATAACAACATTGAAGATCAATGTGTAGCATGAGATCTATCATAGAAGCATAATATTATTATGTTTAGTCACACAAATATCATTAAAATTGTGTATTTAAAAATCTTTACAAGTTGTGCAATTCCTAGATTCTTTCATGTTATTAAAGATGACTTGTGGAAACTTAAAAAATATGAACATAAAATGACAAAGTAGACTAAAAAAAAAAAAAGATGGCTCCTTTTTGAATTCTAGAATTCTCAGGTTATCATTACCAGACTTCGGGACAGTCGGTTTAACTGCATCCTCATTTAAAGAAAGACCATAAGGGTCGAATCATTACTTCTATGTAATAGAAACAAATAGTATGTAATGGCTACTTGTTTTCAATGTATTCAGGACTCTATAATTATAATAAATGAACTTGGTACTGAAATTTGTTGATACTTCTTCTGGCCTACAATGTTTTCTTTTATCCGAATAAGATGGTCTTTAATTAACTGAGTCTGTGACTTGGCCGTAGGAAGCCAGCCCTGTGGACAATCCGTGGATGTGCCCACGGCTTGGCCATAGGGCTGGCCTCCCACGGCCAAGTCACAGTCCTAGTAAATTAAAAAGAGGTACTAAAATGAAACAAATAGTATGTAATAGAAACAAATAGTACTGTAAATGAAACAAATAGTATTGTAAATGAAACAAATAGTAATTATGCGTAATAGAAACAAATAGTATGTAATAACTACTTGTTTTCAATGTATTCAGGACTCTATAATTATAATAAATGAACTTGGTACTGAAATGTTTTTGATACTTCTTCTGGCCTATGGCCAATCCATGGGCGTGCCCACGGCTTGGCACTCCCATGGATTGGCCATAGGGCTGGCCCCCCGTGACCAAGTCACAGTCCCACAGGGGCCAAGAAATTATGTGTTAATTATAAATTGAAAATGTAAATGAAAAATTAAAAATACATTTTAAAAAATATAACTAAAATTATATACTCAGCTTGGCCACAGGGCTGCCCCCCCATAGCCAAGTCACAGTCCCATCGGGGCCAAGAAATTATAAAAATTATAAATTGAAAATGTAAATTAAAACTTAACCATACGTTTCAAAAATAAAACTAAAATTATATACTAAAAATTAGAAAAATACCTGGAGTTCAGCGCACCCACACTCACAAATGCCAACACGACCTCTGTGCTCACAGACGATCTTCACTCACGTCTTGTGCTCACGACCTGCACTCACAGACGACCTACCTACACAACCTGCGCTCACGACCTCTCCACTCACAATCACTAAGAAATGACAACAAAGTTTGTAAAATGTTTCAAAATCGATGTGTGGTCTATATATAAACAATCTTTCAGCTGAAATATTGCTCGGCCGAACAATCTTTCGGCCGAAAGATACTTCGATCGAACAATAGTTCGGTCAAAAGAGTATTTCGGCCGAACAATCTTTCGGCTGAAAGAGTATTGTCGGAAAGAAAATATTCGGCCGACTAAATTTTTACACTCAAATCAAGGGTGCGTTCAATGCACCATTCGATTTGACATTTCATGTTTCAACCAAAAAAGAGTTCTGCCGAAAAGAATATCTTTCAGCCGAAAAATAATTATAGTTCGGCCGAAAAAAGGTTTTTCGTAATTTTGGAGACCCAATTGTCACGAAAGTGTAACCCACCTCCGTGATTTCACCCATATTCACTCTTTTAGATCTAATATTGACACTTTATTCATCTTGATTCTAAGTGATAAAACCAACTTTAATAAAAAAATAAAAAATATTTCAAGCTGATTTCATTTTTCCTTCTATAAATATTTGGCAAACAGAATAAAAGAGTGTATAAATCCATGAAAAACTAGGAAAGGGACCTAAAAAATAAAACAATAGTATTTTTCTTTAACCTAAACTATTGCTACCTGTAATTCATCCTAAACTCCTCAAAGTTTTCTTATATCAATTAAATGTTTAACCCATTGTGGTAGACAATTAAATTACTTGGAGATTATTAATGTAACTTTTCTAAATGGATTTTTGTTTATTTAACACTTGACATAACAGACTATCAAAATTTTATGGTTTCTACTTACCATATTCAATGTGACTCTTTAAAATGGTTTTCATGTTTAATGCTTACCATATTCAATGTGACTCTTTAAAATGGTTTTCATGTTTAATTCTAACCTGCAAGTCGTATTTATCCCTGTGCAATATTAACATTATAATATTGTAACATCCCGCTCTGATGCACTGAGAAAACTTATTCTTTGAGGACACTTTCTCGCAAGTGGTCTGGACTTTTATGATGTTAAGACATTTATCCTTGATTATGATGCGTTATGATAGATGACATGTTGTTTTACTGCTTTGACGTAGAAAGGTTCTTTGACTCAGTTTTATGAGTGTGCAGGGTTTTGGACATTGAGGATGCAGAGGCATCAGTGGAACCCCCTTGGACTCCGGATTGAGTAAGGGAGTGTCCTATTTGGGTTGATTTATTTACTATGATATTTCATTGATTTGATGATATGATGTTGACATGTTCTGACACGATTGTTGATGATGCAGGCTGACGATAGCTTGCCGACCAGACTCACATATGGAGTAAAGGGGCCACACACGAT
>ML809635.1:35895-58161 GCA_009831015.1 Picea engelmannii | reverse complement strand
TGGGTTGATTTATTTACTATGATATTTCATTGATTTGATGATATGATGTTGACATGTTCTGACACGATTGTTGATGATGCAGGCTGACGATAGCTTGCCGACCAGACTCACATATGGAGTAAAGGGGCCACACACGATTTCCAGAGAGGTTGGGGGAGAGGTGTGGACAACAGCCCTGCCATATCCTACTAGCACTCCCACCGTGGCTTGAACTGTAGGTTAACGATTACCTAGTTTGAGAGGATCCACGATGTCGTGAGGGAAGACTGCGACAGTCACTCACGATGATACTAAGGGGCGTGCAATAAGGCGGGGGCCTTATTCCTTAGAGCCCTTAGTCTCCCACAAGTTCACCTGGCAGAGTGTTGACTCCAGGGGTTATAGATGTCTACCAATCAGTCAAGTTGGCGAGTGGCACCCTTGGAACACGTGGTGCATCCTGAAGGGCACGTCATGCAAAAGAAACATAAGTTAGCGAGTGGCACCCTTGGAGCACGTGGTGCATCCTGAAGGGAACGTTGCGTAAAAGAAACACAAGTTGGCGAGTGGTACCCTTGGAGCATGTGGTGCATCCTGAAGGGCACGTCGCGCAAAAGAAGCATAAGTTGGAAAGTGGCACCCTTGGAGCACGTGGTGCGTCCTGAAGGGCACATCGCATTGATGTTGATGAAGGAACAAACCTATATGGCCCTAAGACATTTAATAGATTAATAAATCCTTAAACAACTTCCCTAACCAAGTGTCACCCAGTTCAGAATCTAAGTCCTAAGTCTAAAACTTTCTAGGGTAAAAATTTAGTCTAACTTTAAGAAAAGACCCTAAAATAAAAATAAAAAATTTAAACAAAAACCCACTTAAGTAATAGTTTAGTCTTCATAAAATTCTTGGGGTAAATGAAGAGAGTAAGAATTTAATTAAAAATAGTGGATTTAAGAATTTCAAAGAAGAAATTATTCATTAACTTGTGGAAGTACAAAGATATTAAATTAATAATAAAAGGGAAAGATTTAATAATGCAACTGCCATTTTGGGCTTTAATAAAAACGGGAAAGAAGGGAATAATAAGAATTAGGAAACTAAGTAATGGAGGAAACTTAATAAAGGAAATATGGGAACTTATGGTAAAAAGCAAGGTCAACATAGTAAGGAATCTGCAATTAAGAACCTGCTAATCTGAGCTAATTTAGTAACATCTTTTTTTTAGGAAAGTATTTAAAACATGTAAGGGGATCTAGGAACACCTAAGAGTAAATTTAGGAGCGAATCTGGGTGGGTGAGGGATTTGAGACAATTAATAAATTTAAAGAAAATATTTATTGGAGAAAAGAGGGGGATGGACGACACTTGTGTGATGGATAATATTCAGAATATTTTATTGAAACTTAATTTAAAATGTGAATTAGGAAAGTTGGTGGGTCTCAAAACTCTATAAAAGAAAAGGGAGATGAGGAAGAAAGGGATCGGATGTTAGCGTAACGTTACGCTGTCGGAATTGTGACTTGACTGATTACTTGTGGAGAGTTGGGATTTTCTAGCTCGAATATGAGTGGTAGCTCAGCCTTGCGAGGCAAGCTGGGAAGCTAGATCTACCATCTGGATAGTGTGTGGCCCCTTTGCGGCTCGGGGGGCTAAGGGGGAAGCAGAGTACCCCTAGAGATTGGCTGAGAGGTACCGATGTAGTCTCGACTGTCGGCGAGCAGGAGCGGCATGGAGCAGGAGTGAGCGGCACAGAGCGCATGGTTATCAGTCGAGGCAGGAGTTAAGGCAATGGTATGTTATCCTTATTTGTAGAATAGAATGCTTAAAGACTGATGCTAGAATCTAAATTTGATTGTAAATGAATTGGGTTATCTCATTTTTCTGATGGTAACTGCGCTTAACGTGCTCCCTTGTAATTTCACCATGCGTTTCATTCACCTCTCGACTACAGATTTATCCGCCTTGAATTAGGAATTTAGCACTGAAATTTAAGTACATTGGTGGGACTATTTTGTGTTGGATTTTTATGACGGACTTTATTTGTCCAAACTGACTCTTGAAGTTATGCATCTGAAACTTGACTGGAGTTGCATGTCTATAGTGATTTTATAGTTAGGATTATGCAGTGGAAGTTATGAAATGAAATGTTAGGTTCAGAAATTTGTACTAAAATTTTATGTAATGAATTTCTTGAGTTAGGAAATCGTATTGTAACGTATGCGAGGTATTTTCGTTTAGAAATCTACTGTAATGTGTTTTTTGTTTTGTTTAGAGTTTATATGCCTTAATGTGTTTCTCTGTTAGAGATATATGACTATAACGTGTTTTTCTATTTGAGATTCTTGACTGTAGTGCATATTGTTAGAGCTTATATGCCTGTTTTCTGTGACATTTAAAGCTATTCCCGAAGAAAAATTTGGAGACCACCCGAGGATCTCTGCTAGCATCCATCCCTCCGTAAAATTAAGAATGGAAGAATATATATATATATATGTGTGTGTGTGTGTGTGTGTGTGTGTGTGTGTGTTTGTGTGTGTGTGTGTGTAGTTAGAGTCTGTTCTTATTGGGGAACGATCTAGGATCCCCCCCTTTTTTTTTACTATGCGTTCCTTTTCAATTGCCTTGAATTTTTCCCTTCCAGCATTGACCCTTCGATCTTCTCACCCATTTTCCTATTCCCGTCAAAACGCCTTTTGTATCCGACTATTTTCAATGATCTTCCCCTCCTTAGCATCGATTCTCAGAATTTCTTGTATAGACTACCTGAAAAGATGTTCAATCCTCCTCAGAGACTACGTTTAGATACCTCGACCATGAAGCCGCAGTCACCCTCTCCGATTAGTTTGGATTTGTACAAAACTCTTCCCCAGTAATAGGATTTATAATATTAATAAAATATTGACATCACTCAGATTATCGCTTACTATTTCTGGAATTTATGATCACGGAGCGCCTATTCACAAGGAAGTCGATTTTGTGGTTCTGCCGAATTCAGGTTCGATGTTTACTCTTTCCTGTCTAATAATTAAGATACATATGCAGATTGCAGAGATTACAGTTTAATATTTTCTGTAATTTTGATCAGAAGATTTAAAGGTCGATATTTTTCTTTTTAAGTTTTGTATATCCAAGCCCAAATACTGTTTGGAAGCTTTATTAGCGAACAATTTTTTTTGGGGAATAATATTAAAACTAGTAACTTAGTAGTGCCCAACTTTAATGCATGTTCGATTATGGGATGTAACGCTAATTTCGAATTGCTTTTTAGTTATGGCAGGTTAATGTCTGTGGACATCATCTTTAATGCTTTTTATTTTGGGATAATAATATCAATGGGAATAATAACATTAAAATTAGTAAGTTTGGTAGTGATAATTTTAATACATTGTCGATTATGGAATGTAGCGCTGATTTTAAATGCTTTATCCATTGTGGAAAGATAATATCAAGGCTGGTAATTAGGGTAAGTTATTTTATTACTATTAAATGAGTTTCATTTACTTATTGTGGGAACAATTCATTTATATTGCTAGTTCGTTCATGTTAATGGGAACAATTCATTTACAATTGCTAATTCGTTAATAGGCTATATTGCGAATTTGTTAATAGGCTATTTATTAATTGTTAATAGGCTATGTTGCTAATTTGTTAATGTTAGGGAACAATTCATTTACAATTGCTAAATTGTTAATTTATATTGCTAATTTGTTAATGTTAATGGGAACAATTCATTTACTTATTGTGGGAACAATTCTTTTATATTGCTAAGAAGTTAATGTTTATATTGCTAATTTGTTAAGACTATTCATTTATTGAGTAAAAATTGGATTTAAGAAAGGTTGTCAGAAGTAGTTGTAAGTTATGCCAATTGGGAAGATGACCTTGCCAAACTATTCTTGAATTTAGAGTGCAATTATTGTTTTTAGATTTAAAGTTTAACCCAAATTAAGGTCAGACTTGTCGCATCAATCGTCTTGTCTTGTAGTTGATTAAAGGTACTCACCCAAGCAACACTGAGGTAGTAGTGAGTAATTTAAGAAGTTAAAATGATGCACTATTTCAAATTGTGTACTATAGATAACTTTGCTAACTGCGATAATGATGGTTGTGTTACTGTCTTGATCATTGCCGAACTTGCTTTAATAATTGTCTTTGTCTTGTAATATGGTTGCTATTATTGCAAAGTCATGGTAATTTGAATTGAAATGGTGTTGTCGTTTATGGTAACGATATCGTATATTTAATTGCTAGTGGTAAAACTTATATAGTGTAATGTCCTTGATTTAAGTACGATAAGTTATCATGAGTCCGTAAATGGGGATTGAATTAAATTAACCTTACTTTATTTTAAGGTTGGGCTTGGTAACTTGTCGAAAAACGGATATTAAACGTAGTGATTGATCTGTACTCATTGACAAATGAGTCATAGGTAATGTTGAGTCTTAACCATTGGGTGGTCATTGTCGGAGTCCATTCGGACTTGCTCTTTCCGTCGCGGTCATGGTTTCTCTTTAATTATTATTTTACTTGGTTGTAATCGTTTCATTGCTTGGTCTGCTTGTGTCGGGTGGGATGTAGACACCTCCATGTTCCTTAGAACAGTCACCATCCCTGAGACCTTAAATGGTTAAAATCGATGGGAACCTGGGCTTGAGCGTTGCTTATGTGTCTTGGAGGTCCTAACCATTGCAGGGTAGGAAGGGCGGGTAGTTAGTCTTACTTATTGTCGTTTGATCATCGTTAAATGCATGTTGTTAATGTGGTATGTCGTATGTCATATTGTTGTGTTCATCTTGCTTGCATCTTGTTCGTCATCGGGTTACTAGTTTTTGCTTGAGAAATCGGCCAGGAGCCTATCTGACCTTCTCTCTCTCCAGAGCAGAGGACTAAGATTAAACGCCCTGCTTTCTTGTGCAGAAATAGTAAAATCTACTATTATGGATTCTTCCTTATGTCTAGGGTCATTAATGCTTGCAGTTACTTGATGTGTGTCTTATGTCTTCTTGTTGTGATCATTCGGGTTGCGTCGTGTTAGTCGTCGGTTGGAGACGTAGGGTCAAGTGTGTCTGTTTCCTTTCTACAAGCGTGCACACACTTTTAAAAAAAAAAAAATTGCACCTGTTATCAGAGTTGTTATCGTAAGTGTGGAGGACGTAACATATGGCATCAGAGCGGGTTTTACCCGTGACTTCGGATTCGCTATGGCTTTTGTTGACATGAGTTGATTTTATTATACTATTGTTGATCGAGTTGATTGTGTGCGTGGAGGTAATCATGGTTAGAGGACTTCATGGAGGCAGACGACAGGGTGCTAGGGGAGGAGGCGCGACGCCTCCAGTAGCATCCACGCCTAAGGGGTCTAACCCTCAGGGACGCGAGCAGGTTCTCAGACAGGAGCAGATAGAATTTGGTGATGTTATTTGGATGATGAGGTCATTTCAACGAATGTACAAGACACTGATCAGCCAATTGGACAGAGACGAGGCCAGGGCGCCGATAGCCGCTGAGGCTCTGCCATGCACACCGACCGTTACGGGTAGCATTCACCATGAACTCAAGAAGGTTAAATTTCCTGAGTTCTTTGGTTCCCCTGACGGCGCATCCGTCAAGGCATGGTTGGAGAATATGGCGATGTGCTTCGCACTTCGCAATTATACCTCCAACATGAAGGTCTGCATGGCAGTATTTCAACTGAAGGCGAGTGCTCTTCTATGGTGGAAGACGCTCCTGCTGCAGCTGAACATGGTCATTAAAGACGTGTCATGGGAACTGTTCGAGGAATGGTTATGAGAGAGGTACCTTTCAGAGGAATTCATTGAGCGTCAGCTCAATGAGTTCAACGCATTACAACAGGGAGGTCGTACGGTGCCCGAGTACGAGGCACGTTTTATAGAGCTGCTCCGGTATGCTCCGCACCTTAACACTGAGAAGCTCCAGGTCAACAGGTTCGTGTTTGGCCTTAATGGCAGCCTGCGTGCAAAGGTTATGGGTTGTTCCCTTAACCTGGGAGAGTTTGTCACGAGGGTCAAATTGTACATCATGATCTTAGGATCTTATGACGTTGTGATTGGTATGGATTGGTTGAAATCGCATGAGGCGATACTCATCTGCAAGAAGAAACAGTTGAGCTTGGTCGATGATGAAGGACAGAGACGGGTGATTGTAGGATGGAACCAGGGAGTATCCATGAGGTTTGTCTCTTCCTTACAGTTACGAAAGAGTATGCGCAAGGGGTGCAAACTTTATGCGATCCTTACGCTAAATGAAAAGGGAGTAGTGGAAGGTCTAGAACACCTTTCGGTGGTGAAGGAGTTTGTGAACGTGTTTTCAGAGGAGTTACCTGGGATGCCGCTGGAAAGGGAATTGGATTTTACCATAGACCTGAAACCAGGGACTGAACCGATAGAGAGAACACCTTATCGAATGTCGACCCCAGAGATGCAAGAGTTGAAAATGCAGTTGAATGAGTTGCTGGACTTGGGACTGATACGTCCTAGTGTGTCACCATGGGGTGTGCCTATTATTTTCATTCGGAAGAAGGATGGATCATGGAGGCTTTACATTGAATACTGTCAATTGAACAAGGCTACTATCAAGAATCAATATCCCTTACCAAGAATTGATGATATGTTCGATCAAATGAAGGGTGCGACGGTGTTCTCCAAGATCGATTTGCGATCAGGGTATCACCAGTTGCGGATCAAGGAGGATGTCATCCCTAAGACCACCTTTAAGATGAGATTTGGACATTACGAGTTTACTGTTTTACCGTTTGGACTGACAAACACCCCAGGGGTATTCATGAGTTTTATGAACGAGGTGTTTCGCGAGTACTTGGACAAGTTCGTCCAAGTATTCATTGACGATAGCTTGATCTACTATCGGACGATAGAGGACCATGACGAGCACTTGCACTTGGTACTACAGTGTCTACGAGAGCACAAATTGTATGGGAAGTTATCCAAATGCTCTTTTTATCAATCGAGGATTCACTACTTAGGACATGTCATCTCCGACGAAGGCATCGTCGTGGATCCAACAAAGGTTGAGGCTATTATGGAATGGCCTACACTGACGAATGTCACAGAAGTGCGTAGTTTTATGGGTTTAGCAGGATACTATCGACGGTTTGTCAATGGATTTTCGAAGATAGCAAATCCAATCACAAAATTGAAGAAGAAAAACAAGAAGTATGTTTGGACCAAGAAATGCGCGGAAGCATTTCAAAGGCTTAAGGATTTTTTGACCACAGCTTCGATACTAAAGGTCCCTGACATGGACGCAGACTTCTTGGTATGCACTGATGCATCCAAGGAAGGTTTAGGCGGAGTCTTGATGCAAGACGGACGAGTGATTGCTTACATTTCAAGGAAACTGAGAAGGCATGAAGAGAACTACGCGATGCACGATTTGGAGTTATTGGCCATCGTATATGCCTTGAAGGTTTGGTGACACTACCTTGTTGGATGAAAATTTGAATTAAAGACTGATCATTATGGACTACAACACATTTTTATGCAAAGCGAACTGAACGCGCGACAACGGCATTGGTAGGAATTTCTTAGTGAGTACGACTTTGAGATTACTTACATAAAGGGAACAATGAATCGAATGGCGGATGCTTTGAGTCGGAGGCCACGCATATTTTCCGTGTTGCCTCTTCAGACGAATCTACGTGAGAATATTCTCACTTTACAGCGTGATGATGACTGGTACAAAGAGGTCGAGGGTTTTATCGGACAACACACCATGACGGTACCACGATGTGAGGGAGTTTCATTTGATAGCGATGGGTTATTGAGGTTTAGAGGTCAGATTTACGTACCGCCAAATGACAAGTTGAGGATGTTGATCCTGAGCGAGGCTCATAGAGCAGTTTACATGGCTCACCCGGTAGTCACGAAGATGAGGGCGGACCTTAGAGCCTTATTCTTCTGGAAGCGAATGAAGGCCGACATAGTCAACTATGTGGCCAGATGTCTAGAGTGTCAGCAAGTAAAGGTAGAACATAGACACCCAACAGGATTACTTCAACCACATGCCATTCCGGAATTGAAATGGGAAGTTATTTCAATGGATTTTACTGTTGGATTGCCATTGACAGCAAGGAGACACGACTCGATTTTTGTAGTAGTAGACACTCTGACGAAGAGTTCTCACTTTATTCCTATGCGTACGACGTATCAGGCACCTGACATAGTAAGAGTTTTCATCAGTGAGATTGTGAGGCTGCATGGCGTGCCTAAGAATATTATATCCGATCGAGGATCGGTGTTTACTAGACGATTTTGGACGAGTTTCCAAGAGGCCTTGGGAACTCAACTTAACTTTAGTATTGCGTATCACCCAGAGACGAACGGACAGACAAAACGAACGAACCAAACCTTGGAAGACATGTTGCGCATGTACGTGATGGACCAACAAAAGCATTGGGAGGAATTATTTCCTCTAGTAGAGTTCGCTTACAACAACAGTTACTAGAGCGCCATTAAGATGGCACCTTTTGAGTTTCTTTATGGGCGACCGTGTCGGACACCCTTGAGTTAGGATCGACTTGAGGATAGGGTCCTGGTGGGACCTGAAGGAATCCAAGAAATGGAAGAGCAAATGAAAACCATAAGACAAAGGATTAAAGAAGCGCAAGATCGACAGAAGAGTTATGCTGATGTGCACCGAGTCGACCATAGTTACGAGGTCGATGATCGAGTATTCTTGCGGGTTAAACTGCATAAGAGTTCGATCAAGTTTGGAAAGGGAGATAAACTCTCTTATAGGTTCGTGGGACCTTTAGAGATTGTGGAGAGAAAGGGGCCCGTGGCCTATCGACTAGCCTTGCCTGATTCTTTGAGGCGTATGCACGATGTTTTTCATGTATCTGTTTTGAGACATTTTATTAGTGATCCTACACACGTGATTGACTTGAGTTCCTTGTAGCTATCGGATGAGGGAGCGCTCATGGCTGAGCCGGTATGCATCTTAGATCATCACGTTCGATAGTTACGACGTCGAATGGTAGATTAGGTCAAGGTCCAATGGGACAGCTATAGTCCGCACTCGACGACCTGGGAAGACGCATAGGATATGCGCCAACAATTCCCATTTTTGTTTGATAAATAGACTTATGATACTATGGTACTTTTATTTCAGCATTTATAATGAGAAAATTTGGGAGGAAGTTTAGACCAAGAGGGGGTGTATGTAACATCCCGCTCTAGTGCATTGAGAAAACTTATTCTTTGAGGACACTTGCTCGCAGGTGATTTGGACTTTTATGATGTTAAAACATTTATCCTTGATTATGATTTATTATGATAGATTACATGATGTTTTAATGCTTTGACATAGACAAGTGACCTGACTCAGTTTTATGAGTGTGCAGGGTTTTTCACCTTGAGGATGCAGAGGCATCGGTGGAACCCCCTTGGACTCCGGATTGAATCAGGGAGTGTGCTATTTGGGTTGATTTATTTACTGTGATATTTCATTGATTTGATGATATGATGTTGACATGTTCTGACACGATTGTTGATGATGTAGGCTGACGATAGCTTGCTGAACAGACTCACATATGGAGTAAAGGGGCCACGCACGATTTCCAGAGAGGTTGAGGGAGAGGTGTGGACAGCAGCCCTGCCACAGCCTACAAGCACTCCCACCGTGGCTCGAACTGTAGGTTAACGATTACCTAGTTTGAGAGGATCAATGATGCTATGAGGGCAGACTGCGACAGTCGCTCACGATGATTCTAAGAGGTGCGCAATAAGGCGGGGGACTTATTCCTTATAGCCCTTAGTCTCCCACAAGTTCACCTGGAGGAGTGTGACTCCAGGGGTTATAGATGTCTACCAATCAGTCAAGTTGGCGAGTGGCACCCTTGGAGCACGTGGTGCATCCTGAAGGGCACGTCGCGCAAAAGAAACATAAGTTGGCGAGTGGCACCCTTGGAGCATGTGGTGCATCCTGAAGGGCACGTCGCACGAAAGAAACACAAGTCGGCGAGTGGCACCCTTGGAGCACGTGGTGCATCCTGAAGGGCACGTCGCACAAAATAAACATAAGCTGGCGAGTGGCACCCTTGGAGCACGTGGTGCGACGAGATTTGGACATTACAAGTTTACTGTTTTACCATTTGGACTGACAAACACCCCAGGGGTATTCATGAGTTTGATGAACGGGGTGTTTCGCGAGTACTTGGACAAGTTCGTTCAATTATTCATTGACGATATCTTGATCTACTGTTAGATGACAGAGGAGCATGACGAGCACTTGCGCTTGGTACTACAGTGTCTACGAGAGCACAAATTGTATGGGAAGTTGTCCAAATGCTCTTTTTATCAATCGAGGATTCACTACTTGGGACATGTCATCTCCAGCAAAGGCATCGTCATGGATACAACAAAGGTTGAGGCTCTTAGGGAATGGCCTGCGCCGAAGAATGTCACATAAGTGCATATTTTTATGGGTTTAGCAGGATACTGTCGATGGTTTGTCGAGGGATTTTCGAAGATAGCAAATTCGATCACGGAATTGCAGAAGAAAAACAAGAATTTTGTTTGGACTGAGAAATGCGCGGAAGCATTTTGAAGTCTTAAGGAGTTTTTGACCACAACGCCGATACTAAATTTCCCCGACATGGACGCAGACTTCCTTGTATGCACTGACGCATCCAAGGAAGGTCTAGGCAAAGTCTTGATGCAAGACGGACGAGTGATTGCTTACATTTCAAGGAAACTGAGAAGGTATGAAGAGAACTACGCAATGCACGATTTGGAGTTATTGGCCATCGTATATGCCTTGAAGGTTTGGAGACACTACCTTGTTGGATGAAAATTTGAATTAAATACTGATCATTATGGACTACAACACATTTTTACGCAAAGCGACCTGAACGCGTGACAACGGCATCGATCGGAATTTCTTAGTCAGTACAACTTTGAGATTACCTACATAAAGGGAACAATGAATTGAGTGGCGAATGATTTGATTCGAAGGCCACGCATATTTTCAGTGTTTCCTCTTAAGACGAATCTACGTGAGAAGATTCTCACCTTACAGCATGATGATGACTGGTACAAAGAGGTCGAGGGTTTTATCGGACAACACACCATGATGGCACCACGATATGAGGGATTTTCATTTGATAGCGATGGGTTATTGAGGTTTAGAGGTCGGATTTAAGTTTCGCCAAACGATGAGTTGAGGATGTTGATCTTGAGTGAGGCTCATAGAGCAGTTTACATGGCTCACCCGGAAGTCACGAAGATGAGGGCAGACCTTAAACCCTTATTCTTCTGGAAGTGAATGAAGGCCAACATAGTCAACTATGTGGCACAATGTTTAGAGTGTCAGCAAGTAAAGGCTGAACATAGACACCCAGCAGGATTACTTCAATCACATGTCATTCCGGAATCGAAATGGGAAGTTATTTCGATGGATTTTACTGTTGGATTGCCACTAACGACAAGGAGACACGAATCCATTTTTGTAGTAGTAGACACTCTGACGAAGAGTGCTCACTTTATTCCTGTGTGTACGATGTGTCAGGCACCTGACATAGTAAGAGTTTTCATCAATGAGATTGTGAGCCTGCATGGCGTTCCTAAGAAGATTATATCCGATCGAGGATCGGTGTTTACTGGACGATTTTGGACGAGTTTCCAAGAGGCCTTGGGAACTCAACTTAACTTTAGTACTGCGTATCATCCAGAGACGGATAGACAGACAGAACGAATGAACCAAACCTTGGAAGACATGTTGTGCATGTACGTGATGGACCAACAAAAGCGTTGGGAGGAATTCTTGCCTCTAGTAGAGTTCACTTACAACAATAGTTACCAGAGCACCATTAAGATGGCGCCTTTTGAGTTTCTTTATGGGAAACCATGTCGGACACCCTTGAGTTAGGATCGGCTTGAGGATAGGGTCCTGGTGGGACCCGAAGCGATCCAAGAAATGGAAGAGCAAATGAAAACCATAAGACAAAGGATTAAAGAAGCGCAGGATTGATAGAAGAGTTATGTCGATGCGCACCGAGTCGACCGTAGTTACGAGGTCGGCGATAGAGTCTTTTTACAGGTTAAAACGCATAAGAGTTCAATCAAGTTTGGAAAGGGAGCTAAAATATCTCCTAGGTTCGTGGGACCTTTTGAGATTGTGGAGAGAAAGGGGTCCATGGCCTATCGACTAGCCTTGCCTGATTCTTTGAGGCGTATGCACGATGTTTTTCATGTATCTGTTTTGAGACATTATATTAGTGATCTTACACACGTGATTGACTTGAGTTCCTTGCAGGTATCGGATGAGGGAGCGCTCACGGTTGAGCCGGTATGCATCTTAGATCATCGCGTTCGATAGTTACGACGTCGAACGGTAGATCAGGTCAAGGTCCAGTGGGACAGCTATAGTCCGCACTCGGTGACCTAGGAGGATGCATAGGATATGTGCCAGCAGTTCCCATTTTTGTTTGATAAATAGACTTATGATACTGTGGTACTTTTATTTCGACATTTATACTGATAAACTTCAGGACGAAGTTTAGACCAAGAGGGGGTGTATGCAACATCTCGCTCTAGCGCACTGAGAAAACTTATTCTTTGAGGACACTTGCTCGCAAGTGATCTAGACTTTTATGATGTTAAAACATTTATCCTTGATTATGATGCATTATGATAGATGACATGATGTTTTACTGCTTTGACGTAGATAGGTGCTTTGACTCAGTTTTATGAGTGTGCAGGGTTTTGGACATTGCGGATGCAGAGGCATCGGTGGAACCCCCTTGGACTCCGGATTGAGTCAGGGAGTGTGCTATTTGGGTTGATTTATTTACTGTGATATTTCATTGATTTGATGATATGATGTTGACATGTTCTGACACGATTGTTCTAACACGATATGATGTTGATATTTCATTGATTCCAGAGAGGTTGAGGGAGAGGTGTGGACAGTAGCCCTGCCATAGCCTACTAGCACTCCCGTCGTGGCTCGAACTGTAGGTTAATGATTACCTAGTTTGAGAGGATCCACGATGCCATGAGGGAAAACTGTGACAGTCGCTCATGGTGATTCTAAATGGCGCGCAATAAGGCAGGGGCCTTATTCCTTAGATCCCTTAGTCTCCCACAAGTTCACCTGGCGGAGTGTTGACTCGAGGGGTTATAGATGTCTACCAATCTGTCAAGTTGGCAAGTGGCACCCTTGGAGCATGTGGTGCATCCTGAAGGGCACGTTGCACGAAAGAAACACAAGTTGGCAAGTGGAACCCTTGGAGCACATGGTGCATCCTGAAGGGCATGTCGTGCAAAAGAAACATAAGTTGGCGAGTGGCACCCTTGGAGCACGTGGTGCGT
This sequence comes from Picea engelmannii, assembly GCA_009831015.1. NCBI lineage: Eukaryota > Viridiplantae > Streptophyta > Pinopsida > Pinales > Pinaceae > Picea > Picea engelmannii. The sequence continues at coordinate 44,833 of ML809635.1, read as the reverse complement.
CCTGAAGGGCACGTCGCATTGATGTTGATGAAGGAACAAACCTAGATGGACCTAAGACATTTAACACATTAAGAAATCCTTAAACAACTTCCCTAACCAAGTGTCGCCCAGTTCAGAATCTAAGTCCAAAGTCTAAAACTTTCTAGGGTAAAAATTTAGTCTAACTTTAAGAAAAAGACCCTAAAATAAAAATATTTTTTTTTAACAAAAACCCACTTAAGTAATAGTTTAGTCTTCATAAAATACTTGGGGTAAATGAAGAGAGTAAGAATTTAATTAAAAATAGTGGATTTAAGAATTTCAAAGAAGAAATTATTCATTAACTTGTGGAAGTACAAAGATATTAAATTAATAATAAAAGGGAAATATTTAATAACGCAACTACCATTTTGGGCTTTAATAAAAAGGGGAAAGAAGGGAACAATAAGAATTAGGAAATTAATTAATGGAGGAAACTTAATAAAGGAAATATGGGAACTTATGGTAAAAAGCAAGGTCAACATAGTAAGGAATATGCAATTAAGAACCTGCTAATCTGAGCTAATTTAGTAACATCTTTTTTTTAGGAAAGTATTTAAAACATGTAAGGGGATCTAGGAACACCTAGGAGTAAATTTAGGAGAGACTCTAGGTGGGTGAGGGATTTGAGACAATTAATAAATTTAAAGAAAATATTTATTGGAGAAAAGAGGGGGATGGACGACACTTGTCTGATGGAGAATATTTAGAATATTTTATTGAAACTTAATTTAAAATGTGAATCAGGGAAGTTGGTGGGTCTCAAAACTCTATAAAAGAAAAGGGAGATGAGGAAGAAAGGGATGGGCTGTTAGTGTAACGTTATGCTGCCGGAATTGTGACTTGACTGATTACTTGTGGAGAGTTGGGATTTTCCAGCTCGGATAGGAGTGGTAGCTCAGCCTTGCGAGGTGAGCTAGGAAGCTAGATCTACCATATGGATAGTGTGTGGCCCCTTTGCGGCTCGGGAGGCTAAGGGGGAAGCAGAGTACCCCTAGAGATTGGCTGGGAGGTACCGGTGTAGTCTCGACGATCGGCGAGCGGAAGGGGCACGGAGCAGGAACGAGCGGCACGGAGCGCGCGGTCATCAGTCGAGGCGGGAGTTAAGGCAACGGTATGTTATCCTTATTTGTAGAATAGAATTCTTAAAGATTGATGCTAGAATCTAAATTTGATTGTAAATGAATTGGGTTATCTCGTATTTCTAATGGTAACTGTGCTTAGCGCGCTCCCTTGTAATTTCACCATGCGTTGTATTCACCTCTCGACTACAGATTTATCCGCCTTACATTAGGAATTTAGCACTGAAATTTAATTACATTGGTGGGACTATTTTGTGTTGGATTTTTATGACAGAATTTATTTGTCCGAACTGACTCTTGAGGTTATGGGTCTGAAACTTGACTAGAGTTGCATGTCTACAATGCTTTTATAGTTAGGATTATGCAGTGGAAGTTATGAAATGAAATGTTAGGTTAAAAAATTTGTACTAAAATTTTATGCAATGAATTTCTTGAGTTAGGAAATCGTATTGTAATGTATGCGAGGTATTTTCGTTTAGAAATCAACTGTAATGCGTTTTTTTTTTCTATTTAGAGTTTATATGCCTTAATGCGTTTCTCTGTTAGAGATATATGACTGTAATGCATTTTTCTATTTTATATTCTTGACTGTAGTGCGTATTGTTAGAGCTTACATGCCTGTTTTCTATGACATTTAAAGCTATTCCCGAAGAAAAATTTGGAGACCACCCAAGGACCTCTGCTAGCATCCATCCCTCCGTAAAATTAACAATGGAAGAATATATATATGTGTGTATAGTTAGAGTCTGTTCTTATTGGGGAACGATCTAGGATCCCCCCCTTTTTTTTTACTGTGTGTTCCTTTTCAATTGCCTTGAAGTTTTCCATTCCAGCGTTGACCCTTCGATCTTCTCTCCCATTTTTCTATTCCCGTCACAGCGCCTTTTGTATACGACGATTTTCAATGATCTTCCCCTCCTTAGCATCGATTCTCATAATTTTTGTTATAGACTACCTGAAAAGATGTTCAGTCATCCTCAGAGACTGCGTTTAGATACCTCGACCATGCAGTCGCAGTCACCCTCTCCAATTAGTTTGGATTTGTGCAAAACTCTTCCCCGGTAATAGGATTTATAATATTAATAAAATATTAACATCACTCAAATTACCGCTTACTATTTCTGGAATTTATGATCACGGAGCGCCTATTCACAAGGAAGTTCGTTGTGTGGTTCTGTCGAATTCAGGTTCGATGTTTACTCTTTCCTGTCTAATAATTAAGATACATATGCAGATTGCATAGATTACAGTTTAATATTTTTTGTAATTTTTATCAGAAGATTTAAAGGTCGATATTTTGCTTTTTAAGTTATGTATATCCAAGCCCAAATACCGTTTGGAAGCTTTATTAGCGAACAGTTTTTTTTGGGGAATAATATTAAAAGTAGTAAGTTAGTAGTGCCCAACTTTAATGCATGTTCGATTATGGGATGTAACACTAATTTCTAATTTCTTTTTAGTTATGGCAGGTTAATGTCTATGGACGTCATCTTTAATGCTTTTTATTTTGGGATAATAATATCAATGGGAATAATAGCATTAAAATTAGTAAGTTTGGTAGTGCTAATTTTAATACATTGTTGATTATGGAATGTAGCGCTGATTTTAAATGCTTTATCCATTGTGGAAAGATAATATCAAGGCTGGTAATTAGGGTAAGTTATTTTATTACTATTAAATGAGCTTCATTTACTTATTGTGGGAACAATTCATTTATATTGCTAATTCGTTAATGTTAATGGGAACAATTCATTTACAATTGCTAATTCGTTAATAGGCTATCTTGCGAATTTGTTAATAGGCTAATTGTTAATAAGCTATTTTTTAAAAGGATATGAATTTGTTAATAGGCTATTTGTTAATTGTTAATAGGCTATGCTGCTAATTTGTTAATGTTAGGGAACAATTCATTTACAATTGCTAAATTGTTAATTTATATTGCTAATTTGTTAATGTTAATGGGAACAATTCATTTACTTATTGTGGGAACAATTATTTTATATTGCTAAGAAGTTAATGTTTATATTGCTAATTTGTTAAGACTATTCGGTTATTGAGTAAAAATTGGATTTAAGAAAGGTTTTCAGAAGTAGTTGTAAGTTATGCCAATTGGGAAGATGACCTTGCCAAACTAGTCTTGAATTTAGAGTGCAATTATTGTTTTTAGATTTAAAGTTTAACCCAAATTAAGGTCAGACTTGTCGCATCAATCGTCTTGTCTTGTAGTTGATTAAAGGTACTCACTCAAGCAACACTGAGGTAGTAGTGAGTAATTTAAGAAGTTAAAATGATGCACTATTTCAAATTGTTGTACTATAGATAACTTTGCTAACTGCGATAATGATGGTTGTGTTACTGTCTTGATCATTGCCGAACTTGCTTTAATAATTGTCATTGTATTGTAATATGGTTTCTATTATTGCAAAGTCATGGTAATTTGAATTGAAATGGTGTTGTCATTTATGGTAACGATATCGTAGATTTAATTGTTAGTGGAAAAACTTATATAGTGTAATGTCCTTGATTTAAGTACGATAAGTTGTCATGAGTTTGTAAATGGGGATTGCATTCAATTAACCTTACTTTATTTTAAGGTTGGGCTTGGAAACTTGTCGACCAACGGATATTAAACGTAGTGATTGATCTGTACTCATTGCCAAATGAGTCATAGGTAATGCTGAGTCTTAACCATTGGGTGGTTATTGTCCGAGTCCATTCGGACTTGCTCTTTCCATCGCGGTCGTGGTTTTTCTTTAATTATTATTGTACTTGGTTGTAATCGTTTCATTGCTTGGTCTTCTTGTGTCGGGCGGGATGTAGACACCTCCATGCTCCTCAGAACAGTCGCCAGCCCTGAGACCTTAAATGGTTAAAATCAATGGGAACCTAGGCTTGAGCATTTCTTATGTGTCTTGGAGGTCCTAACCATTGCAAGGTAGGAAGGGCGGGTAGTCAGTCTTACTTATTGTCATTTGATTGTCGTTAAACGCATTTTGTTACTGTGGTACGTCGTATGTCGTCTTGTTGTGTTCATCTTGCTTGTGAATTGTTCCTCGTCGGGTTACTAGTTTCTGCCTGAGCAGTCGGCCAGGAGCCTATCTGACCTTCTCTCTCTCCGGAGCAGAGGACTAAGATTAAACGCCCCGCTTTCCTGTGCCGAAATAGTAAAATCTACTATTATGGATTCTTCCTTATGTCTAGGGCCGTTAATGCTTGCAGTTACTTGATGTGCGCCTTATGTCTTATTGTTGTGATCATCGGGGTTGCGTCATGTTAGTCGTCGGGTGGTGACGTAGGGTCAAGTGTGTCTATTTCCTTTCTACACGCGCGCACACACTTTAAAAAAAAATAAAAAAATTGCACCTGTTATCAGAGTTGTTGTCATAAGTGTGGAGGACGTAACATATGGTATCAGACCGGGTTCGACCTGCGACGTGGGATTCGCTATGGCTTTTGTTGACATGAGTTGATTTTATTATACTATTGTTGATCGATTTGATTGTGTGCGTGCAGGTAATCATGGTTAGAGGACGTCACGGAGGAAGATGACGGGGTTCTAGGGGAGGAGGCGCGACGCCTCTAGTAGCATCCACGCCTGAGGGGTCTAACCCTCAGGGAGGCGAGCAGGTTCTCGGATAGGAGAAGATAGTAGTTGGCGATGTTGTTGGGATGATGATGTCTTTTCAATGCATGTCTCAGGCAATGATCAGCCGATTGGACAGAGACGAGGCTAGGGAACCAGCACCCGCTGAGGTTCTTCCGCACGCATCAGATGTTACAGGTAGCATTCACTGTGAACTCGAGAAGGTTAAATTTCCTGAGTTTTTTGGTGCCCCAGACGATGCATCCGCCGAGGCATGGTTGGATAATATGGTGATGTGCTTCGCACTTCGCGATTATACCTCCAACATGAAGGTATGCATGGCAGTCTTTCAACTGAAGGGGAGCGCTCTTCTATGGTGGAAGACACTCCTGCTGCAGTTGAACATGGCCGTGGAAGACGTGTCATGGGAACTGTTCAAGGAATGGTTCTGAGAGAGGTACCTTTTAGAGGAATTCATTGAGCGTCAACTCAATGAGTTCAACGCATTATGACAGGGAGGTCGTACGGTGCCCGAGTACGAGGCACGTTTTATGGAGCTGCTTCGGTATGCTCTGCACCTTAACACTGAGAATCTTAAGGTCAACAGGTTCATGTTTGGCCTTAACGGAAGCCTGCGTGCAAAGGTTAGGATCTTGATGCCTCAAACCTTGCACGACGCTGTCCAAAAGGCCCTCATAGCAGAGGAGGAGCTTATCAGTGGGGGTCAGACCAGGACTCCAGTGAGACCCGCAGGGCAGGTTTCATCTGGTACACTGTAGCATCAGACACCAGCGAGACATACGTCGGGATATCGTGGATTCTAGAGAGGATACACTTTCACTACACCCCGACGACTGCCGCCTCAGCAGCGGGCACCTTATCGGGGACCACAACATCAGCAACAACGTCGCCCGCAGCAGTAGGAGTTTAGGCCTATTCAACAGAACAAACCAGGTTTCCAGGCTGGTGGGCCGTCACCTTCTACTTCGGGTACCAGGACTACTGGGCCGAAGAAGGGGTGTTGGATGTGTGGGGAGCCACACTACCAGCGCGACTGTCCTGTGGAGAGGACCAGAGTGTCCAGATCATCTGGACCCACTACCATGGGAGATATGGGCAAGGCCCATCGGATTCATGCGACGGTGAATAACTGCCAGGAAGGGCACCAGTCAACTGTGCTTGAGATGACAGCTATTGTCGCTGACCAAACCCTTAGTATTTTGATAGACACGGATGCTACTGAGAGTTTCATTTATGGGGCAGTGCTAAAAAGGATTAAGGTAAAGGCAGTCGAATAGGACGAGTTTATCTTCGTAGAGATTGATTCAGGAGCCAAACAGAAGGTTGAAGGAAAGGTTATGGGTTGTGCCCTTAACCTGGGGGAGTTTGTCACGAGGGTCAACTTGTACATAACGATCTTAGGATCTTATGACATCCTGATTGGTATGGATTGGTTGAAATCACATGAGGCGATACTCATCTACAAGATGAAACAGTTCAACTTGGTCAATGATGAAGGATAGAGATGGGTGATTGTAGGATGGAACTAGGGAGTATCCCTGAGGTTCATCTCTTCCTTATAGTTATGGAAGAGTATGTGAAAGGGGTGCAAACTTTATGCGATCCTTGTGCTAAACGAAAAGGGAGTAGTGGAAGGTCTAGAACACCTTCCAGTGGTGAAGGAATTTGCGGACGTGTTTCCAGAGGAGTTACCTGGGATGTCGCTAGAAATGGAATTGGAGTTTACCATAGACATGAAACCAGGGACAAAACCGATAGCAAGAACGCCTTATCAGATGTCGACCCCAGAGTTGCAAGAGTTGAAAATGTAGCTGAATGAGTTGTTGGACCTGGGACTGATACGTCCTAGTGTGTCACCGTGGGGTGCACCTATTATTTTCATTCGGAAGAAGGATGGATCGTGGAGGCTTTGCATCGACTACCGTCAATTGAACAAGGCTACGATCAAGAATCAGTATCCCTTACCAAGAATTGATGATCTGTTCGATCAAATGAAGGGTGTGACGTTGTTCTCCAAGATCGATTTGCGATCAGGGTATCACTAGTTGCAGATCAAGGAGGATGATATCCCTAAGGTTTAGGCGAAGTCTTGATGCAAGACGGATGAGTGATTTCTTACATTTCAAGGAAACTGAGAAGGCATGAAGAGAACTACGCGACACATGATTTGGAGTTATTGGCCATCGTATAAGCCTTGAAGGTTTGGAGACACTACCTTGTTGGATGAAAATTTGATTTAGATACTGATCAGTATGGACTACAACACATTTTTACGCAAAGTGACCTAAACGCGCGACAATGGCATTGGTCAGAATTGCTTAGTGAGTATGACTTTGATATTACTTACATAAAGGGAACAGTGAATCGAGTGGCGAATGCTTTGAGTCGGAGTCCACGCATCTTTTCGGTGTTGCCTCTTCAGATGAATCTACTTGAGAAGATTCTCACCTTACAGCATGATGATGACTGGTACAAAGAGGTCGAGGGTTTTATTGGACAACACACCATGATGGGACCACGATATGAGGGATTTTCATTTGATAGCGATGGGTTATTAAGGTTTAGATGTCAGATTTACGTACCACCAAACGACGAGTTGAGGATGTTTATCCTGAGAGAGGCTCATAGATAAGTTTACATGGCTCACTCGGGAGTCATGAAGATGAGGGCAGACCTTAAACCCTTATTCTTATGGAATGGAATGACGGCTGACATAGTCAGCTATGTGGCCAGATGTCTAGAGTGTCAGCAAATAAAGGCTGAACATAGACACCCAAAAGGATTACTTCAACCACATGCCATTCTGGAATCGAAATGGGAAGTTATTTCAATGGATTTTACTATTGGATTCCCACTGATGGAAAGGAGACACGACTCAATTTTTGTAGTAGTAGACACTCTGATGAAGAGTGCTCACTTTATTCCTGTGCATACGACGTATGAGGCACCTGACATAGTAAGAGTTTTCATCAGTGAGATTGTGAGGCTGTATGGCGTGCCTAAGAATATTATATCCGATCGAGGATCGATGTTTACTGGATGATTTTGGACGAGTTTCCAAGAGGCCTTGGGAACTCAACTTAACTTTAGTACTGCGTATCACCCAAAGATGGACAGACAGACAGAAGAAACAAACCAAACCTTGGAAGACATGTTGTGCATGTATGTAATGGACCAACAAAAGCATTGGGAGGAATTCTTGTCTCTAGTAGAGTTCGCTTACAACAACAGTTACCAGAGCACCATTAAAATGGTGCCTTTTGAGTTTCTTTATGGGCGATCGTGTCGGACACCCTTGAGTTGGGATTGGCTTGTGATAGGGTCCTGGTGGGACCCGAAGCAATCCATGAAATGGAAGAGAAAATGCAAACCATAAGACAAAGGATTAAAGAAGCACAGGATTGACAGAAGAGTTATGCCGATGCGCACTGAGTCGACCGTAGTTACGAGGTCGATGATCGAGTCTTCTTGCGGGTTAAACTACATAAGAGTTTGATCAATTTTGGAAAGGGAACTAAAATCTCTCCTAGGTTCATGGGACCTTTCGAGATTGTGGAGAGAAAGGGGCCCGTGGCCTATTGACTAGCCTTGCCTGATTCTTTGAGGTGTATGCACGATGTTTTTCATGTATCAGTTTTGAGACATTATATTAGTGATCCTACACACGTGATTGACTTGAGTTCCTTGCAAGTATCGGAAGAGGGAGCACTCACGGCTGAGTCAGTACACATCTTGAATCATTGCGTTCGACAGTTACGATGTCGAATGGTATATCAGGTCAAGGTCTAGTGGGACAGCTATAGTCCGCACTCGGCGACCTGGGAGGACACATAGGATATGCGCCAACAGTTTCCATTTTTGTTTGATAAATAGACTTATCATATTGTGGTACTTTTATTTCGGCATTTATACCGAGAAACTTTAGGATGAAGTTTAGACCAAGAGGGGGTGTATGTAACATCCCTCTCTAGCACACTGAGAAAACTTATTCTTTGAGGACACTTGCTCGCAAGTGATCTGGACTTTTATGATGTTAAAACATTTATCCTTGATTATGATGCGTTATGATAGATGACATGATGTTTTACTGCTTTGATGTAGACAGGTGATTTGACTCAGTTTTATGAGTGTGCAGGGTTTTGGACCTTGAGGATACAGAGGCATCGGTGGAACCCCCTTGGAATTTGGATTGAGTCAGGGAGTGTGTTATTTGGGTTGATTTATTTACTGTGAT